>JAXQQM020061360.1:0-49199 GCA_034641835.2 Pinus albicaulis | reverse complement strand
GATGAGTTGAGTTAATTCCTTAATAGAATCATGTGTAGTGTCTTCCTTGGCCTTGCCTTTGGAATCATTCGATTTCGATGGCCCTCTAGTGAAACCAGGAATCTCAGATTTCCCAGATTGCTTTCTGGCCCTCTCCATTTTCAAGGCTTCAGTTTGAGCTACACCCAAAGTTGTAGGCTCCTTTCTTCTTAACTCATAAGCAATGTCAACACCAAAAGAATCTAGATAGGAACATAAGAGAAATTCATCAGGAGGTTTAACAGTAGTAGGCATGCTTTTAACCAATTCATTAAATCTCTTGTTAAACTCCTCCATGGTTTCATTCTCATTCTTCTTCATGGTGATAATGGCATTGATCAAATGACTATTCTCTCTTCTCTCTCCATACTTTCCCATGAAAGCATTAACAATTGTCTGTAAAGAATCATACGAGTTAGCAGGCTGCTCAGTGAACCAATCAAGAGCATCCTCTTCCAAAGAGAGAACGAAAAGCCTCATCTTTACATCCTCATAGTTAGCAACATTACACCACTTAAAGATGCAAACATTAAAGTTCTTCACATGTGATGCAACGCTAATGGCATTGTTACCTTGAAAAGAAGGCAACTTTTCAATAGCCTTGTCAGGGATATTGTGAGGATAGCCATTAATGTTAGTAAAGTTACAAGGAGCAAAAAGATCATTCATGATGTTAGGCTCAACTTGTCCTTGAAACAACAAATGAATGTCAGAAACAGCCTCTTGCCCAAGAATAGCAAGAGCTCTATTATGAGAAAGTCTATTTAACCTCTCTCTAAAAACCCTTTCAGGCTCAAGAGAGGGGCTAACTAGACTACTTGAATTTCTCCTAGTAGAGACTCTTGCAAAATTAGGATTGAGTGGAGTCGCCACTTGAGCAAGAATCTAAATCTAAAATTCAAATATGCCAAAACTAAAAATTAGTCGTTTTCCCAGGCACAAGAAGACTTGTCCCCGACAATGGCGCAAAAAAATGTTATCGCTTGCCGGCTTGCATCAAAGTGCTTCTTGAGATAATATTTGCACGTGAATCTTTAAACCATCAAGATAGCAAAAGAAAATTTGGGAACTTTGCAAGTAAATGTGATGAGATAGTGCTCTTGGTTTATTTTATTAATTAGTTCTAAAGCAATGTTACAATTGAACTCCTGTCCCCAGACCTCACCCTCGCCCAAAATTCGGATCTCACAATGAGGAGTCCATAGGGGTGGAGGGTCCCTAATGTCTATACAACCAACTTAAGTTGGAGGTTAATTTTTAGAGACGCAAGTCTAGCATGCAAAGTGAAATGCCTAAATGATATGGAAATGAGTTTGCAAGTGCTATGTAAAAGATGAAGATGATTCAATTAAATATGCTTCATAGTTAGAATAACTCAAGTTGCCATAAATTGAAATGCTATGCTTCTTTACTTGTAGTATATTGTGAAACTTATCCAATGAGAAATAGATCACAAAACATAAGTAAGTGATGACAAATGAGATTGCAAACTAGGAAACTTAGAGGACTATGTGATCTAAGCAATTAATGAAATGAAAATATGAGTTACTCACATGCAACTAAATTAGATTAGCACCTGAAATGATGAATGCAAGTGATTTAGTTGAGAAAAAAAGAAAAAAAGAAAAAAGAAAAAAAAAAGAAAAGAAAGTTAACCACTCAAGAGGATTTACTCCCTCTAAGTGAGTAGGCGAGATACCATGGGAAAAACTTCCCAAGCTCCCTCAAGAAAAGTCAGCTCTTTATTAATGAAAGTGAGGCCCTCTTATAGAAATGAGGGGATTGGGAAGAGCTTACAATATGCGTTTTAAATTTGCTCTTTCCCAAAGTTACAAGTGTAAGATTTAAAAAAAAAATTACTTGTGAGATGTTTACAAAGTAAAGGCTTAAATCCTTGAGGTGAATGGCGGTTACAATTCCTCAAAATAATGAGGCTTTAGAAGTAGAGGTGAAGTGATAAGGCGGAACTTGGACTTGAGGTTCCAAATGGAAAAGTGTTCCTTAGCCTATGCTTTAGCTCCCTTTCTTCAAACTTAGATTGCTTCCAAGAACACCTATAGGCAAACAAGCAAAAGAGTTAGCATGCCAAAGAAATAGTGCTGAAATATGTGAGAGGAAATCACATGCATGCGAAGGAAAAAGTTAGAAACTCAATGCAAGTATAAAATACACTGTATGTTACAAATTCCCTCACTAAGATCAGCTTGAAAGAGTTGATTTAGTGAGTGAGAATTAGGATTTAAACCCAACAACTTAGCCTCAAATGCTAGATAAAATAGATATGCGCACAAATGAGAGAACAAATATATGAATTTTTTTTAGAGATGGAATAGAAGCAAAAGGCTCATGAAACCCCCTTTTAAATAAATCTCTTGATGTCTTATGAGATGTTGGCTTGAACAACTTGTGAGACCTTTGATATCCTTGGAGCTGACTTATTCGAATCGAAGAAGTCTTCACACTCCAATGGATTTGGCAACCTGTCCTTTGAACACACAAATTTCTGCAAACCAATTGTTAGTGCAAAAGAAACTTGGCATATAAAGGCCACGTTGAGCTTGTCATTTCATCGAAAATAACAAGCTACAACAAGAGCACAAAACATACCAAGTCCAAAGGAGATCTGAGATAGCTACAAATCTCCCTTCCCTAGACAATAGTGCCTTCAGGCAAATGCAAAGAAAAACAACTAGATTGCAATAAATAACAATATCAAATGAAACAAGTATACCTCATCAACCAAAGAATGCACCACAAGAGAAGCTAGTAACCCCAAAGACTTTTCTTTATTCAGCTCAATAACAATTTCGGCATAATAACAATAAGCACAAGCTTCAAAAATCCACTGTTACAATGAGAGCCCAAGGCTCATTTAAATAGGAAAATGGGAGCCAATCCCAATGACCAATCCATCAGATAAGTGGAGAAATGGTGGAGATCACAAAACCAACTTGAACTCCAAGTGTATGAGAGACCAAAACATATGTGATGTCAAATCGGAACTGTGGCAGTGTATACTCCTGTTCAGGCCAGCGTATCTTACCTTCCGCTTTGCATATTTCTGTGATTTTCCAAATACTTTACTTGAGGATCAACGTGCTAATCAAACTATTGGACAATTGTGGACTTAATCGAAGTGTATGGGAGACACAACTCCCCAAACTCGTGCCGGTCGCCACCACAGTGCCGTATATCCTTGGCCGGTGTATAATATCCGTGACTAACCGTGTGTGTATTCTCTCACAGGGATGCTTATGAGATGAAGTGGAGAAGGCATGGGACAAATCCCCATCAAATCCGGAAATATCTTTGACATAATGTACTCTCCACCAAAAATCAAGCCTTTTGTTCTAGTGACATACGTCGTTATGGACAATTTACGATTTCTTCCCCTCTAATTGCTGCGTATTGGTTGAAGGTGATAATAGCGTACAAATGGATGGTTAAGCGTAGATTGCTGAAGACATACTCAACTGAAGCTTCCTGTAGTTGAATTACCCTTTCAATCTGCGTGGATTTTTGTTTTGACATGTGCGTATCATCCTTCATGTGAAATTTTCCTCAGCTGCCTGTACGTGGAGTATGAAGGTGGGGTCCTCTAATTATCTTTCTTTGACATTATAATTCACTTTGGACAATACTCCAATCACATTAATAGTTTTCTTTCACTTCAAAAATTCGTGGGCCTTCATAATTTCCACGTGATTCTTTTTCACTTGATTGTTGACTTGGATAAGTTGACCTCCAAGGTGGCTGCCATGTCACACCTTTTGCCCCCCATTAACTTTTAATGTGCCTTCCTTTTATTTTCAACATGCTTAAATTAAATTTAAAGTGAATATTTTGCCATACGTAGCATTTCATTCAACCAACATGATACTCTTGACTTGGTTTTGAAATGCTGTCTTGACCTTGCTGTACCTTTATGTGGTGGGCCCCACATGCTGCTACATCACCCTTGACTTCTCCTCTTAATTCCCATGTCAAATTTTGACTTATTCTGACTTTGGAAAATTTTCTCAATTTTTCCAATTATTAATTTTTTTTGAATTTTTTCTCATTTTTTCCACTGACATCAGGAAAATCGTCTTTTGAGGGACCACAAGTCGTTTTTTGACCCTCAAAGTGGGTCCTAGGATAATGCTGGGTCTCTGAGGATGAATTTCGACTGGTCACACGCCCCAGAGATTTCCGAAGACCACTTATTTACATCATTACTTAGAAAATAATTAAAAAATCTCATTTTGCGGGAAATTTTTAATTATTAAAAAATCCTACTTAGACCTAGTCAAATTCCGCGAAATTTCAGAGATGACCTAGCATGGTAATATACATTGACTCTAGACACTAAGATGCGTTAGGGGCTCAACCTTCAAGCCGTCACCCTGGCTTTGGTGTAATGCAATGAGTGAAAAAACTTAGAAAATTATTCGCCGCTAAAAAGAAGGAATAATTAACCAAGTAAAAAAAACACTCCAAGGTGTACTCGCTTGCTGATCGAGTCCCGACATCCTAGGCCTGTTACAAGGCTTTATTCATCATGCTAGTGACATTTATACAATATCCCCGAAGGGCTGCGGAATCTGAAGACTGAAGAAGAAAATGATGAGAAGAAGAAGTAGAGTTTAAAAACTTTGTTGAACATGATGATATCTGATGATATCTGCTAGCACAAGTGTCTTCTGGTTCATCCTTGGGCATGGAGTCTTCACATTATCATCAGGTGCCACTCCAGTGGTCAACATTTGGCTCCATATGGGGATGCGTGCTAGATATGAAGTGATAGTGTGCAAGAACCTGGAATCTGCATCCACCGACCAAAGATATATATTAGCAGTGTCCATTCAAAATAACATCAAATAAAATCAAGTACATAAATGGAAATTTTATTCTAAGAGCATGAAATAACAATTTATTCAAGAAAGAAATCTATTTAAACAAAATTGACAAGGGATAAAGTTAGAAATATGATACAAAAGGATGCCCTATGGCATCAAATGTTTTCTTTGTGGAACATCTTGAGCAGTTGGCCATTCACAGGTAACTCTAGTGATTCTCCGTCCAAGGTGCTCAAATGGTAGGAATTTTGTCCCGCTGCTTCTCTGATGATATACGGTCCAAGCCATAAACTGTCAAACTTACCATGATTACCGGGCTTTTCATTCCTGCGATCCCAAAGTAAAACCATATCACCGTTAGAAAAAACTCTATTCCTAGATGATTTATCAAAATGTCTTTTTACCTTAGATTGATTTTTACAACAATTTTCAAAGGCTCTTCTCCTAGTTTCATCCAATTCTACAATTTGATCAATCCTATGTTGCACAGCATCCTTATCAGATGTAAAACTTTGTAGCAATTGGTAAGCTGGGAGTCTCAAATGCACGGGCAGGGTAACGTCCAAGCCATATACTAGTTCAAAGGGACTCTTTCCAGTAGAACTCTTCTTTGTAATCCTATCAGCCCATAAAGCATATTTAATTTTGCTATCCCATGCTCTCTTATTATCCCCTACTATCTTCTTGATTATGGTTATCAAATTTTTATTGCTAGACTCGGCTAGACCATTACCTTGAGTATAGTAGTTTGATGAATGGGATAAGACAATGCCATACTTAAAGCAGAAAGATGAGAATTCGGCAGAGCTAAAAGCCTTGGCATTATCCGTAGTAATTTTAGCAGGGACACCAAAACGAGTGATAATCCTATCTTCAAGAAAATCCATCACTACTTTGTCGGTGGCGTGTCTTGTAGGGATGGCTTCTACCCATTTAGTAAAATAATCAGTGGCAGTTAAAATCCACGAGTAGCCATTACTAGAATTTTCATTAAACTTCCCTATAAAGTCAACCCCCCAACGTTGAAAGGGAGCTTCCACGACCACAGGCTGAAGAGGCAAAGAAGCTAACTTTTGCTTCCCAGTGAAAAGTTGACAAGCTTGGCAACCTCTAACATACTTGTGCACATCCCCAAAAATAGAAGGCCAAAAATAACCAGCTCTCAAGATTTTATGGGTAGTAGTCTTAGCAGCATAATGTCCTCCACAAAATCCTGAATGAAACTCAGATAGAAGCATTTTGGCTTCAGCTTCATCAACACATCTAAGTATTACCCCCTCCGGATTTCTCCAACCCAGACCATCCTTCATAATGCAATACTTAGTTGCTCTAAGCCTTAACGCTCTTCTTTTATGGCCAACTAAATGGTCAGGACATGACAAATTTTGCAAGTAATAGATAATGTCTTTATACCGTTCTAGTTGAGTCAATCTTTGAAGTTCTGATGAAGTTAATTCCAGATCATTTTGACAAATCATTCCTAACGCTTTCTCATTCCCCTCAATCAAGATCTTAGCCAATCCTTGGCCTTTTACCAGCTTGGTAGGTCTAATATCTAGATCGTATTCTTGAATTTTGGAGACCCATCTAGCTCGAGTTCCTAAGCAATCAGCTTGAGTTAAGATATCCTTTACTGCAGAGTGAGGGACATATGCGATTATTCTTGAATACCCCACATAAACTCTAAATTGCTTAAGGGACTTGACTAAGGCATAAGCCTGCTTTTCCAAGGTGCTATACTTCAGCTGAGAACCTTGAAGTGATCTACTCATGAAAGCAATAGGTTGTTCATACCCTTCATTGTTCTTTTGCAGCAACACTCCAGCAATAGTATCTTCAGATGCGAAAGAGAAAATCAAAAAATCCTTCGAATAATCAGGGCTCACTAGAACAGGTGCCTTACCAATAGAATCCTTAATTTCCTGAAAACCTATTCTACCCTCTTTTCCCCATACAAACTTAACATCTTTCTTTAAAAGGGTTTGAATGGGTTTAGCAATTTCAGCATAATTTGGAATGAACCGCCGGAGGAAATTGATCTTTCCTAAGAAGGATTGAAGGGTTTTGATATTGTGAGGCAAAGGAATCTTTTGAATTGCCTCAACTCTCTCAGGGTCAATCTTGATTCCATCCTTCGAGATGATGTGACCAAGCAACTTCCCTTCAGTCACTCCAAAAATAGATTTAGCAGGATTTAAAGATATCCCATACTCTCTACACCTGTTAAATATCCGCCTTAAATGGCTAATATGAGAAATTCCATTTTTAGAAAAGACAGTTAAGTCATCTTGATAAATCTCAATGAATTTCCCAATTAGACCCTTAAAGGCATAGTCCATAGCCCTTTGAAAAGTTGCTCCAGCATTTGTCAATCCAGAAGGCATCCTTAAATATTCAAAAGTACCCCAGGGTGTGGTGAATGTTGTCTTATGCCTGTCTTCTTTCTTCACCGTGACTTGGTTATATCCTGAAAATCCATCTAACAAAGACATCATTCCAGACCCCGTTACCCTTTGCAACAATGTTTCCATATTGGGTAAAGGGTAATTATCCTTTTTACAAGCTAAATTAAGATTTCGAAAATCTACACATAGCCTGATTGATCCATTCTTTTTTCTCACAATAACCAAGTTTGAGCACCATGTGGAATGCCTAGTGTGAGCTATAATTCCAGCTTGAAGCATCTTTTGCAATTCCTTTTGCACCAAGGGGGCTAACTTAGGATTTATTTGCCTAAGTTTTTGCCTGAAGGGTTTGGCATTTTCATCCTTAAGCGGGATTGTATGCTCCATAACATCCTCCTTATAACCTTTTAACTCTTCATATGAAAAGGCCAAAACATCCCTATATTCTTGAAGTAAATTTATTAATTTTTTCCTTTCCTCCTCGGTGGTGCCCTTCCCTATTTTGATAATCTTTGGGTCATGAGAGGTACCAATGTTTACTTCAATAAATTCCCCTGGGTCAATTTTCTTATCCTCTTTTCTCTTTACAACATCATGTCTGTCAAACATTTGTTCCATGGCTATACGATCCCTAGGAGTGGGATTTGACACAACATTACACTCCTCATATTCACAACCCTCTTCCTTGTAGCCAACCTTGAAACCAGAGAATTCTTCCATATTATTTAAAAAACGAATCACTTGGTTTTCTTCATTAAAGATTTGCCAATGCTCAACATTATCAGGAACCGATGGTCTAAAAATAACCTCCATCTTGACCTTATCATCCATCAAGTTCTCTCCAAGCTGTAAGGTAGATGCAGCAACAGCCAACTCATCAGCCTGTTTATTTCCTTCTCTCGGAATCGCTTGAAGATCTAATGCGTCAAAATATTCCATGCTATCCCAGACAGCATTTCGATACTTCTTTAATCTATCATTCTTACATGCAAATTTATTCTTTGTTTGAAGAATGACTAGATCAGAATCCCCCTTGATACTAAGCATCTTAATGTTCAAGTCTTTTGCCAACTCTAGACCTAACAACAAAGCTTCATACTTCGCTACATTGTTAGTTGCATCAAATTCCAACCTAAAGGCAAACTTGAATATATGACCAAGGGGGGAGGTAAAGACAATTCCGGCACCCTTACCAAACCTTGAATGGGCACCATCAAAATTCATGTGCCACACCCAATCCTTCTTACTTTCCACCTCCTTCTCCAAAGGAGCAATAGAATTAGCCAAGATAGCATAGTTTCCCAAGTCATCAGATTCATACACAATTTCATTATGAGGCTCCTTGGGATTTTCCACGTGAAACTTTCTCTCCAATTCCCTATCCAACCTAACCATGATGCCCTCACTATTAGGAATGGTAGCATAACTTAAATCCATTTGCAAACTACCCCCTATATCAGCTCCCCACTTTCTAGACAATAACATCCCCCATGCATCAGGTACATCAATTACCACAATATCCATGGTGATCATAATATCAGGATGAACTGCCAAGTGGACTTGAAGATCCTTTATCAAACCACAAACCTCAATGATTTTCGAATCCATAGCACAAATGTTGTGGTAAGGTCTAGAAACCCTCAGGTTTAACTGATTCATGACTTTCTTAGTCATGACACACGATGATGCCCCAGAATCAAACATACAATTGTGCAAAAGCATTCCATTGACCAACATAGTGATGAAAAATGGCTGATGGTCCCTGTTATCTCTACACATATCACTACTTTGCAAAGTGATAGGGGCATCCTCATATCTATCTTTAGAAAAATTTGACATTTCTTTTCCATTAGGGGCATCAATGGCTTTCAACAACTTGTATCTTTGGGAGGGAATCTTCATGATTTCAGTCACAGGTACCAAAATCTTTGCATTATTTATCCATCCTCCCAAATCAATATTTAACTTAGATGTAGGTGGAGTGAAAGTTTTATGGGCATTTTGATTTCTTTCCTTGTTTCTTGCCCTTTCTTTATCCTTGGCTATCTCTAAAATCTGATTTGATGAAGGCTTCTCTCCATACAACTTAGTGATCCTATCCAACTCTTCAAAATTATTCACACTATAGGAGGATGGGGACTTCTGACTTATCTTTTGACTATTTTCCATAACTCCCATCCAATTATCCAAGGACAAATGATGCTCTTTTCCAACTACATTGATTTGTTCACTTGTTCCAGCCATTTCACCATCTAAGATCCTTTTTGCATAAGGACAAGTGAGTTCATCATGTAGTTCATCACATGGTCTACAATAAGGCATTGAATCATCAACTAAGTTAGTAGACTCAAGCGGATTTGGTGGCCTATGTTCATTAGGGGGACCCCTCTTTTGCCATCTATCATTTCCTCGATTTGGGAATCTCCCCGCCTGATTCCTTTCCATGGCCACCAACCGATTTTGGATAGCATTCATTTGATTCGTGTGATTCGCTTCCATAGTCTTGATGAGATGGGTTAACTCCTTAATAGGATCATGGGTAGGCTCTTCCTTGCCTTTGCCTTTGGAATCATTTGGTTTCGATGGCCCTCTAGTGTAACCAGGAATCTCAGATTTCCCTGATTGCTTTCTAGCCCTCTCCATTTTCAAGGCTTCCGTTTGAGCTATACCCAAAGTTGTAGGTTCCTTCCTCCTCAATTCATAAGCGGTATCCACACCAAAAGCATCTAAATATGAGCATAAGAGAAATTCATCCGGAGGTTTAACAGTTGCGGGCATGCTTTTAACCAATTCATTGAATCTCTTGTTAAACTCCTCCATGGTTTCATTTTCATTCTTCTTCATGGTGCTAATGGCACTAATCAAATGACTATTCTCTCTTCTCTCTCCATACTTTCCCATGAAAGCATTAACAATCGCTTGTAAAGAATCATACGAGTTTGCAGGTTGCTCAGTGAACCAATCAAGAGCATCCTCTTCTAAAGAGAGAACAAAAAGCCTCATCTTTACATCCTCATAGTTAGCAACGTTACACCACTTAAAGATGCAAACATTAAAGTTCTTCACATGTGATGCGGCGCTAATGGCATTGTTACCTTGAAAAGAAGGCAACTTTTCAATAGCCTTGTCAGGGATATTGTGAGGATAGCCATTAATGTTATTAAAGTTACAAGGAGCAAAAAGATCATTCATGATGTTAGGCTCAACTTGTCCTTGAAACAACAAATCAATGTCAGAAATAGCCTCTTGCCCAAGACTAGCAAGAGCTCTACTATGAGAAAGTCTATTTAACCTCTCTCTAAAAACCCTTTCAGGCTCAGGAGAGGGGCTAACTAGACCACTTGAATTTCTCCTAGTAGAGACTCTTGCAAAATTAGGATTGAGTGGAGTCGCCACTTGAGCAAGAATCTAAATCTAAAATTCAAATATGCCAAAACTAAAAGTTAGTCGTTTTCTCAGGTACAAGAAGACTTGTCCCCGGCAACGGCGCCAAAAAATGTTATCGCTTGCCGCCTACACCTACCTACAGTTAGTGGGAAAAGCCTTCAACCCCACAGGTGTGGTTGGTGGCAAGGAACTCAGAGAAGGGGCTGTCACCTATTCCCAACTCTCTCCGTTTAAGCTATCTCCTAGGTTAGCTAAGGGGGTGGTCCCTAAAGGAAAACTAAGTTAAAGATGTGAGATTTCTAGGAGAATTGATTAGAAGGAATTACTTATCAAAGATGACTTGATTTCCAATATGTAAACAAGCATATAAGTATATGAGCAATATTCAATGACGTGTTCAAAATATAGACCAGTGCTTTAAAGTAGATAACAAATGCTTGCTCAACAATAAAAATCAAGATATAATGACAATAATCCCACAAAAGAAGTGTTAGACCAAGATCACAATATGCAATTAAATTTGCAACACCAAATAAGGGTATTTGCCAATGAAACGAGATATATCAATTATCCATAAGCATAATGATCATTAAAATGACAACATGCACTGAAATTGTATGTAGAAGCAAATTTCCAAGTACCATAGAATTAAACTTGTTGCAAAATTTAAGGAATTTAAAAAATGATTGCATCAAAGTGCTTCTTGAGATAATATTTGCACGTGAATCTTTAGACCGTCAAGATAGCAAAATAAAATTTGGGAACTTTGCAATGTAAATGTGATGAGATAGTGCTCTTGGTTTATTTTATTAATTAGTTCTAAAGCAATGTTACAATTGAACTCCAGTCCCCAGACCTCACCCTCGCCCGAAATTCGGATCTCACAATGAGGAGTCCATAGGGGTGGAGGGTCCCTAATGTCTATACAACCAACTTAAGTTGGTGGTTAATTTTTAGAGACGCAAGTCTAGCATGCAAAGTGAAATGCCTAAATGATATGGAAATGAGTTTGCAAGTGCTGTGTAAAAGATGGAGATGATTCAATTAAATATGCTTCATAGTTAGAACAATAACTCAAGTTGCCATAAATTGAAATGCTATGCTTCTTTACTTGTAGTATGTTGCGAAACTTATCCAAATGAGGCGTAGATCACAAAACATAAGTAAGTGATGGCAAATGAGATTGCAATTTAGGAAATTTAAATGACTATGTGATCTAAGCAATTAACGAAATGAACATATGAGTTATTCACATGCAACTAGACTAGATTAGCAAACGAAATGATGAATGCAAGTGATTTAGTTTGAGAAAATTAAAAGAAAATCTAAGCAAAAGAAAGTTACCCACTCAAGAAGATTTCCTCCCTCTAAATGAGTAGGTGAGATACCATGGGAAAAACTTCCCAAGCTCCCTCAAGAACAGTTAGCTTCTTTATTAATGAAAATGAGGCCCTCTTATAGAAATGAGGGGATTGGGAAGAGCTTACAATATGCGTTTTAAATTTGCTCTTTCCCAAAGTTACAAGTGTAAGATTTAAAAAAAAATTACTTGTGAGATGTTTACAAAGTAAAGGCTTAAAGCCTTGAGGTGAACGGCGGTTACAATTCCTCAAAAGAATGAGGCTTTAGAAGTAGAGGTGAAGTGATAAGGCGGAACTTGGATTTGAGGTTCCAAACGAAATAGTGTTCCTTAGCCTATGCTTTAGCTCCCTTTCTTCAAACTTTAGATTGCTTCCAAGAACACCTACAGGCAAACAAGCAAAAGAGTTAGCATGCAAAAGAAATATCGCTGAAATATGTGAGAGGAAATCTCATGCATGCGAAGGAAAAAGTTAGAAACTAAATGCAAGTATAAAATACACTTTATGTTACAAAGTCCCTCACTAAGATCAGCTTGAAAGAGTTGATTTAGTGAGTGAGAATTAGGATTTAAACCCAACAACTTAGCCTCAAATGCTAGATAAAATAGATATGTGCACAAATGAGAGAAGAAATATATGAGATTTTTTTTAGAGATGGAATAGAAGCAAAAGGCTCGTGAAACCCCCTTTTAGATAAATCTCTTGATGTCTTATGAGATTGTTGGCTTGAACAACTTATGAGACCTCTGATATCCTTGGAGCTGACTTATTCGAATCGAAAAAAGTCTTCACACTCCAATGGACTTGGCAACCTGTCCTTTGAACACACAAATTTCTGCAAACCAATTGTTAGTGCAAAAGAAACTTGGCATATAGAGGCCACGTTGAGCGTGTCATTTCATCGAAAATAACAAGCTACAACAAGAGCACAAAACATACCAAGTCCAAAGGAGATCTGAGATAGCTACAAATCTCCCCTCCCTAGACAATAGTGCCTTCAGGCAAATGCAAAGAAAAACAACTAGATTGCGATAAATAACAATATCAAATGAAACAAGTATACCTCATCAACCAAAGAATGCACCACAAGAGAAGCTAGTAACCCCAAAGACTTTTCTTTATTCAGCTCAATAACAATTTCGGCATAATAACAATAAGCACAAGCTTCAAAAATCCACCGTTACAATGAGAGCCCAAGGCTCATTTAAATAGGAAAATGGGAGCCAATCCCAATGACCAATCCATCAGATAAGTGGAGAAATGGTGGAGATCACAAAACCAACTTGAACTCCAAGTGTATGAGAGACCAAAACATATGTGATGTCAAATCGGAACTGTGGCAGTGTATACTCCTGTTCAGGCCAGCGTATCTTACCTTCCGCTTTGCATATTTCTGTGATTTTCCAAATACTTTACTTGAGGATCAACGTGCTAATCAAACTATTGGACAATTGTGGACTTAACTGAAGTGTATGGGAGACACAACTCCCTCAAAACTCTGTGCTGGCTGCCACCACAGGCAGCGTATATCCTTGGCTGGTGTATAATATCTGTGACTAACCGTGTGTGTATTCTCTGTTGTGGACAGCTATGAGATGAAGTGGAGAAGGCATGGGACAAATCCCCATCAAATCTGGAAATATCTTTGACATAACAGCCACCAAAAATCTGCTCTGCGTGTTTGTTGGACATACGCTGTTATGGACATACGCTGATTTCCTTCCTCTAATTGCTGCGTATTGGTTGAAGGTGATAATAGCGTACAAATGGATGGTTAAGCGTAGATTACTCAACTGAAGCTTCCTGTAGTTGAATTACCCTTTCAATCTGCGTGGATTTTTGTTTTGACATGTGCGTATCATCCTTCATGTGAAATTTTCCTCAGCTGCCTGTACGTGGAGTATGAAGGTGGGGTCCTCTAATTATCTTTCTTTGACATTATAATTCACTTTGGACAATACTCCAATCACATTAATAGTTTTCTTTCACTTCAAAAATTCGTGGGCCTTCACAATTTCCACGTGATTCTTTTTCACTTGATTGTTGACTTGGATAAGTTGACCTCCAAGGTGGCTGCCATGTCACACCTTTTGTCCCCCATTAACTTTTAATGTGCCTTCCTTTTATTTTCAACATGCTTAAATTAAATTCAAAGCGAATATTTTGCCATACGTAGCATTTCATTCAACCAACATGATACTCTTGACTTGGTTTTGAAATGCTGTCTTGACCTTGTTGTACCTTTATGTGGTGGACCCCACATTGCTGCTACATCACCCTTGACTTCTCCTCTTAATTCCCATGTCAAATTTTGACTTATTCTGACTTTGGAAAATTTTCTCAATTTTTCCAATTATTAATTTTTTTTTGAATTTTTTCTCATTTTTTCCACTGATATCAGGAAAATCGGCTTTTGAGGGACCATAAGTCGTTTTTTGACCCTCAAAGTGGGTCCTAGGATAATGCTGGGTCTCTGAGGATGAATTTCGACTAGTCACACGCCCCAGAGATTTCCGAAGACCACTTATTTACATCATTACTTAGAAAATAATTAAAAAATCCCATTTTGCGGGAAATTTTTAATTATTAAAAAATCCTACTTAGACCTAGTCAAATTCCGCGAAATTTCAGAGATGACCTAGCATGGTAATATACATTGACTCTAGACACTAAGATGTGTTAGGGGCTCAACCTTAAAGCCGTCACCCCGGCTTTGGGGTAATGCAATGAGTGAAAAAACCTAGAAAATTATTCGCCGCTAAAAAGAAGGAATAATTAACCAAGTAAAAAAAACACTCCAAGGTGTACTCGCTTGTTGATCGAGTCCCAACATCCTAGGCCTGTTACATGGCTTTATTCATCATGCTAGTGACATTTATACAATATCCCCGAAGGGCTGCGGAATCTGAAGACTGAAGAAGAAAATGATGAGAAGAAGAAGTAGAGTTTAAAAACTCTGTTGAACATGATGATATCTGATGATATCTGCTGGCACAAGTGTCTTCTGGTTCCTTGGGCATGGAGTCTTCACATTATCATCGTGTGCCACTCCAGTGGTCAACACCGCCCTCCTCCAAAACTGCGTAACCTCTGTGAGAGACTGCGCTGCCTAGTGACTGCGTAACTCCTGGATGGATAGCTTTACGTGATCTGCTCTGAAAACTCAAGGTAAAGCTCCTCACCTGAGCGGGCACTCGAAGTCCCCCGAGGCTGAGGTTGGGATCTCCGCTCGGAGACACCCGTGTGTTGAACAACACTTGCAGCCTTAGCTAAACAGCGTAAGCGTTCTCAATATCTGTTAGACAGAAATTCTGAAGATGCATAATAGAATGAATGAGAAGCTAGGCCCTCACTCCCTTTTATGCTTGAGACCCTAACTCTCCCTTGGGTCCCACTATGCTGCGCTGTCCTCCTTTGCTACACTGCCCTGCCAACTCTGCGCTGTCCTGGCCCACGCTGCCACTGGGCTGCCTAGCCTACGCTGCCTCTGTGCTGTCCCTCTCCCTGCGCTGTCACTTGGTCCCCTTGGGCCCCACGCTGAAATTAGAATGTTGGCTAAGTGACTTTAGGGAGTTATTTCTCCTAAGTTGGGTTCTGGGTCCCAGCACCCTTTTACTTATGGCTGAACATTAGAAAAACAAAATCTGAGCAAAATTTATTATTGCCAATTAGCTGCTGCTAATTGGGAATATTACAAACTTTCAATATGCTTTTGAGATATGAGCTCACTAACAACTTCAACAAATATTTTAATTGGAGCTACAGACAATGCAAATGAATCTTTAACCGAACAATATGGTTGGAACAGTCTTTTCAAAGTAACTCGCTGCATGTGTAGATTTTGTTTTTTCATCCCTGTTGAGACAATTTTTTCATGTAAGGTCCATTATTTATAAATTTTGTAGATCTTCAAAGTTCTTGTGTAAATTTTTAAATCGAAACATATGCTATGCAGCGCAGATATTACCTTTAGAAGCAACGTTCAGCAGCCATTGGAATCATTAAAAAATCTTTCAGGTTTCTAAGAATTTAGATTACCTGACTATAGTAGGTGTCACTTGAACTTGAAGTGCAGATTCTCTCGGATCCACAGAAACGTGCCCAGTATGATGCTGATTTGTTGGTCCAGAGGAACAGCACTCAAAGCAATTCTAAAAAGCAACCAGATGTGTCTACAGATGATGGTATATCACAAGAGTTTTCTAGAGGAAGACAGATGGAAGTAATACAATGGCTAAAATGGTACAGGCATGCAGTCAGTGAGATAGTGTCACGCAAAGAAATAGGAATGGGGTCTGGACTACAAGAGTACATTCAAGGCGAGTTTCATTCAGCCATTAGAGCAGCATACTTTGGTCCATCCATTCAGTCTACTTATGCATTGCCAGACTGTTTTGAAGCAGAGGAAAGGTCAGAATCTGGAATATCAGAGGTCTTGCATCTTGTCTCTGGCCGCCACCTTTTTGGAGTTGTCTGCTTTGCTGACAGGATGGTTATGCTACCCCAAGAAAGCTTCTTTGGTGCACCTCATTTTCCTTCATCAGAATTGAAGATGCACACCTCTGTAGAACAATTACATTTGAAGAAGAAAATGGAAAAGTTGAATCCACAGGGTTTCACAGAGAAAGATATTGGAGTTTTGAGTCACTATAAGGACAAATTTATATTACAAGATGAAAATGAATGTCTTGAAATCAACCACTCAGATGCTTATAAAGATTTAGAGCTGCATCTTTTTGGAAATGTTGTTGCTAGAGCAACTAGGGTTCCTCCAAATCCCTTTCATGATTCAGATCAAGGCAAGGATTCTCGAGATTGCATTTCTGTTTTTCTGGATGCAGATCAGACTACATCCAATGAAAATTTCTCCTCTTCCTTGGGCTCTGATTCCAACACAGCTGCTGGTGTCCCACAAAAGGTTCTGGTTGGTACGATACATGGTCTTGGGGCAACACCATCAGAAGGTACATGTGCTGTACGTGCCGCTGATGGAAATATAACTCACATGGTCATACTGCACAGGACACCACTAGTAAGTTTTTGTTTTGCTTAATTATTTTAAAATTTTCTTTCAATTCTTCTGTTTTTAATTATTATTTTCCATGTGTTATGCATTCCTTTTATAGCTATTAGTGCACAATTCATGCTGTACTCTTCAGTCCCATTGTGCTATTTTGGTCATCATGGACAATAATAAAATTTTAATTTCAGTTTAAATTTCAAGTGAAGTATTTTATCCATATCATTTACAGCTTCATGTGGGTCTAGGTTCTGTTAGAAAGGTGCATGTTAGAATTATTTGTTGTGGTTTTCATCAAATATTATAAACAATTAAAATCTTAAATTGTTTTCTTGAAAAATACTGGCCTGAAGGGAAGGACACAACGATCCAAGTCTGAGGGAGAATGGAGAAGTGGAGGACGGAACCCCTCACCCTAAAAAGATGAAGTGGTACAACCGATCAAACCACTGCTTGACAGATAGCACGAGATGTGACTGGACCGGTGGGGGAGGGGGGGAGTGCCCACAATTGGAATTTTCCTTAATGAGATGGAAAGGAGGTCGGCATTCTATGAGGTTCACGAAGAGACACAAGGAAGGCAGCAAAAAGAAAAAAAGGAAAAACAGAAGAATAGGGAGAAGAGAGGAAAAACATGAAGGGAAGTAGGGGAAACGAACACTGGTGAAAAGAGAGAATTCCATGGACGCTAGGCATGGAGTGCATGGAGCAATGCTGGAGTTGTGATTGAGCCATGTGCTCTGAAACTGTGGTGTTGTTTCCTCTGTTGATGTGTTTGAGGCCATTGGACTGTGTGTCCAAGCCTGACTGGTCAGTGGGAGCTATGTTGCAGGAAATGTGGGTCTAGTGTCCGTTTCAGCTCAGAAACGAAATGGAAATGCGTTTCACTGTACCGTATGGCCTAGAAACACGTTTTTGTCCGTACTGTGCCATTTCTTGTTGGGGAAACGTGCCCAGTACGGCTGGAAATGCGTTTCCAGGCTGTACGGCCACGTTTCTGTCGCTTTAACTTGTTTTATTTTTAATTTTTTCTGGTTTGCGTGTGTTTTATTAGTCTTTTGACTTTATAGTACTTGCAGCCTTATATATAATAAAGACTGATTTTGAGACTTTGATATATAATAAAGGCTGGTTTTGGATATTCCAATATTGCTATTTTCATTATGTGTCTGTTATCATTCATCAATAAATGTGATGTAATAGTTTATGCTTTGAATGTAATAATTTATAATTTATCATGTATGTTTTATGATTTCACATAAAGTTGATTAAATTTCCTAAATTCTAAAAATTTCCAAAAATTTGGGGAGGTCGCGTTTCGTACTCGTACCCATTTCGGAAACTCGTTTCCGTTTCCCCGTTTCGTGCAACTTAGAGTGGGAGGCTTAGTGGATGACTGAATCACTGTGGTGCTTGCTGTATAGCTGTTAACCATTTGGACAAGGCAATTTGGGTCACTGTGATGCTTGCTAGATAGCTGTTAACCACTTGGATAGTGGACCGCAGACCCCTGTGGTGCTTGCTATGAAAAGACAACTGAGAGATCACCTAGACAGTGGATTCAACCTCTTGGATTGAGCAATGTCCCATTTGGACCTTGGTTGAAGCCCTGTGATTGAACTAAGAGGAGTAAGTGAGTCACTGTGGTGCTTATTACCATAGGGCAGTTAAGAAATCATGTGGACAATGGACTCCATCTCAAGTGCCTACAAAACTTGGTGTGAATTTTCTCCTAGTAAGCATCCCTTTAGACTTTGGATCCAACTTGGGGGTGGTCAACTAAAAGAAAGTTGTAGTGTAGCTGGCCTATGGTTGGTTGGAGTGTTGAAGTCCCTCCTTCAGTTGCTAACTATCTCTACAAAATCATATAATTCAAATGCATTTATATATTGAGCTATGAACTGTGGTGTTCCATGAATTGCATATGTTTGTAGGAGCTCTCATATTTTTTTGAATGTTATTGAATGCCTGAATGGTGAAAACCACTGTTATGTTCATGATTAGTATGATGTCTTAAATTTCATGACTTTGATAGATGACTAGACTATGCTTTCCGATATCTTGTTCATGGTTGACGTGATACACATTGTGATTATGCTCATTCATTTTGATTGATATGGTTGTGGAATGTAATAGCTTGTTGGTTCACCTGAAATATATTTTTTAATGGAGGATCTACAATTCCTCATGTATCGTTATCAGACTAGTAAGCTTGCACTCTGTTGAATTAATAAACACATGCCTCTGAGCATGTCTAACAAGTCGACATTAAGTTAGTTGAATTGGAGTGAATGATGGATTATTCACTTGCACAATATAGTCATTTATGTATATTTTGATACTGGGGATCTTACCTTCTTTTGGCTTCAAAAATAGTGCGTTATATGGAGTCTTGCACCCTTCTTCAATTCGATAGTCTTGCACCTCGGGCCCATGTGCCATAGACTACTGAAATTTGACATTATTGCCCTTGCACTAAAACTCGCAGAGAGATGTGAGAAAGGGGAGACCGACCACTGCCACCGTTAGTGTTTAAAGCTTGAATTGCTACAACCGGGTGATGAATTGGTAAATGGGAATATTCACGTCTAGTGATGAAGAGATATTTGTCTCGTGCCATGTTTTTCTATTGGATCACCTAGTTGAAGTGTTGTAAACATCTTTGAATGTTGCTGACGAGAATGTCGGATGATCTGATGGTGAAACCTGGCCCAGTGGAACCTCACCATTGAGCCTTGGAATAAATGAGTGCTTTCCCTTGCAGAGAAGGCCGACACTGATAGGCTGGAAACCAAACGAACAAAGGAATGAGAGTGGGACTGGGGTAGAACCCTTGTTACTGGAACTATGCCATCGGGTCGTCAGACCTCGGGGAAAATTGCAAGAGCCAACATGTTAGAGAATTGATGTCAATTGGCCAATATCGATCCTTGGCCACAAAACTTACGTGTGTGAGGAAGTAAAGAAACCCTTGATGACGAGGCATTGAGATGACCTAGACTAGTGGACCCTACGCTTGCATCCCAAACCTGAACGTTGGTGTTTTCCAATTGAGGTTGTAGTAGAGGGAAGGTTGAGAATGTTGATTTTTGGTAGCATCGGAAGTGCTCTAAGCCCCAAAATTTGTGGAGAGGCTTAGACACTGGTATTCCAAAGAACCTAGAAACCGTTTGTGAAAATTCCACTCGGTTCATGTTTTATTATAAAAATTAATTATTTTAATGGAGACCCTAAGTCTAACTTAGCGAAGTTAAATAATTAAAGGGCATTAATAAAACAGAGTGAGAGTGATCTAGAAAGCGAAGATCAAGTCATGTTATAATCTTAGCTATTGATTAGAGATCTAATCTCGACCATTGATATCTCAACGAGAAGACTATAAAGGAAGGCTTGAGGGCCATTTGGAAAGACACACCGAGTGAATCAAGTGATCGAATTCTTCTGATGGAGCAAGTGCTCAAACGAAGATCAGATCTAAGTGATTTAGTGCAGTGAGGGGCATAAGCAGTTATTGGTCAGAGGATCTTCTTTGGGACCAAGGGTACATAGCAGAGAGGCAACAGATGTTGAGATTTTGTGTATTTGGGGTAACATCAGTTGTGCTCTAGGTCCCAAATTTTGTGGAGGTACTAGAGTACACTTGGTTTACAAGACCCAGAAATTGATTTGGGAAATTTCATCTGGTTTAGGAGATATTAAACTAATTAATTATTTTAATGTATTTCCTAAGTTAAAACTTAGGGAACTTAAATAATTAAAGTGAATTTAATTAAACATGTGATGAAATTGTCTTAATGTTAGCTTGGAGGTTTCCGTGATGTAGTTTTTCAGATGTAAAATTCGGAATATCCACAGTAGTCATTTTTAGTCTACGTTTCGAGTCTTAAGTCACACAGATCAAGCTTTCTTTTAATCTTAGCCATTGATTCAAGATCTGATCATGGCCGTTGGTTTCCCAACGAGAAAAGTATAAAGGAATGGCTTGGGGTCATTTGTAAAGACACACAGAGGTGGAGCATTGAAGCTAAGCTGAGATTCTAGGGCGGGTTTGCTAAGAATTCTCAGAAGTCTTTTAGCTGCAGAGAGGGGAATTTAGGCCAAGGGGATAATCTGATCCCGGGGTCTAGAATCAGCAAGAGGTAGAGATCATCTCAGAGAGGCAGCGCAGAACCAGGAGAGCAGCAGTAGCAGCAAGGACAACGCAGTCCCTCAAGGACAGCGTGATTTTCAGCAAGAAACCCTCAGAGGTTACGTACAAACCCTAAGGGGCAGCGTAAGGACTGCGTCACCCAGTTTGGGGTAACGCAACATTTCCGGAGCAGCGCTGAGGGTCAGAGGGGCTTCATAGGCTGACGCAGAGGCTTTCAGGGGCAGTGCTGGGGTTTCTAGGCCCTAATTTTGGCTCTGGGTTTTGTAAATCCCGTTTGAGTGTGTGGATCAGTCATTATTTTGGATCTAGATCAGCCAGTGAGCTGTAGATCTATTTTATCTCTGTCGGGTTTTCCAGATCTGGAACCCAGGCTTGTTGTATTCAGAAAATTCTTAATAATAAAACTCTCCAGCAGCCAGAGATCGGTTTTCCGGCATTGGGTCTTTCCGGGGACTATTTGTCTAGAAATAACTGTGTCACTTTGTCTATGTGTGCATGAACTTGTTTTACATCTGAATTGGTGGAGATCTGTTATGTGTTTTGCTTCGATTTTAACTTGAATTTATTCAGTTAATAACTTGTCTAAGTAGGAGGAGCATAACCAGATTAATAGTAAATAATTTCTGCATAAAGTGTAAAGATTCAAAAATTTCCACATGTTATCAGAGCAACTGCAGATCTAGGAGGGTCACTAGCAAGAATCTGAAGGTTCTAGCTGCAGGAAGTAGCTAGAAAAGCAGCAGAAACGCAGATCTGAAGGGACAATGCAGTTTTCAGAGGCAGATTCACGCAGAGGGAATGGTGATGCAGTCTAACGCTGTCTCCTAGCAAGCCAACACAATTACTACGCAGAGGTAGCTCAGAAACAACGCTGGATTAGTCTGAAGCCTGCTAGTGTGATGCAGATTTGAATCTGTCAGATCTAGAAAACACTGAAGAAAAGCTGCAGAAATTCAGAAGGTGCTGGTGGGGTTAAATTTATGAAGTTTTCAGATTTTTAGCCTTAGCACAAGTGACAAAGAGCGGCAGGAGATCAACTTCTCAGAGAGTTTCTAGCCAAAGAAACTTGCAGTTTGATCAGAGGATCAAAGAGAGCTGAATCATAGTTGATTTGGCAGATTTCCAAGGAGGGAAATCAGTTGTCAGAGGGAGTAGAAGGTGCTTGTTTCACCAAGGGCCTTAGATCCATTTCTCTAGCAAAGAAAAAGGAAGTTCCGATACGTTCTGAGCAGATGGCTCCTCATGGACTGCGTGATCAGGACAGGCTGGATGGTCTCTCAAAATTTTCAGTTTGGAAGGCAAGGATCCTGATAGTCCTTGAGGCATACAATCTTAGAGACCATGCAGAGCAAACTCTGGCCACACCGACAGATCCGAATCTCCTTCGGAAGCATAAGGACGCTGCTGGGCATGCCAAGCGGCGGATTATGGATGGAATCAAGGACCATATTGTACCACACATAGCTGAGAAGAAGATAGCTAATGAGATGTGGAAGGCCTTGATCTCCTTATATGAGGGAAAATCTGTCCAAAGGAAGATGTTGTTGGAGACACAGATGAGGTCATTCATGAGGGCCAAGGGAGAAGACATGGAGCATTTCCTCTTCAGACTGCAATCGATCAAAGATCAGTTGACTGCAACAAGTGCTAAGGTGGAAGACGATGTGATGGTTAGGAGTGCCCTCAATGCAGTCACGGATGAGTGGGAAACCTTTGTCCAAAGTATCTTGGGCAGAGCGGACCTCCCAGATTGGGACAACTTGTGGTCAGTTCTGCGTCAAGAAGAACTCCGCAGATTCACCAAGAAGCAGTATAGCTCTGGATCGAGCAGAGTGAAGAAAGAAGATGAGGAGGATGTAGCCTTGGCATCGAAGAAGCAGCCAAAGAAGAAGCAGGATCTGTTAAAGATCAAGTGCTTCCAGTGTGGTGAGATGGGACATTTTGCCAGCAATTGTCCTCAGAAGAAAAAGGACAAGGAAGCATCTTCTTCCAAAGCTGCTGTGGTAGATGATGGGTCGGAAGATGGGACAGCCATGAGTGCTCATGAACCACGGAGGTGGGGTGACATGGATATGTAGAGGAGCTACATAGTATAAGGCGAGATCCTTGAGCAGCTCATCTCTTAGATCACATGCGACCTACGACAGCCTTAAGACAGAAGCGGGACAAGTGGAGCAGTGGGTGCATAGATCATAGATGAAGCAGAGGCAGATCTGAAGACTGGAAGGAGCAGCGTAGAGTAGAGTAGCAACAACGTAGAAGCAGTAGCAGCGCAGAGTCTGATGTGACTTCAACAGCGCAAAGCAGAGCTTCTTACGCAGTGTAGAGCTGCAACATCGCAGAAGGCTTCAGAGGGACAGCGCAGTGCAGCAGCAGCATGAGAAATTTCAACACAAGGGGCTGATGTGACTTCAGTAGTGTAGAGGGAGTCGGCTTACGCAGTGCAGAGTTGTAGCTGTACATCATCCTTCAGATGCCAACACATATCTGTAGCCTATGTAGCTTCAGTGATAAGGATGAAGCCCATCTGACTTGTCTGTCAAAGATTGGGCAGGAGATTCAGTTGTTTCTCTCAACAATTGAAGTTGTAGTGTTGCAGATCAACAGTGGCAGTGCTATGAGCAGCACAGATGCAACATATTGAGAGGGCGCTGCAATACGGATGTTGCAGTGGCAGTGGCAGAGTCATGGGTAGCAGTACAAAATGGCAGCAACAGTGCAGAGTTGAGTGGCAGCAGGCCAAGCTTTAGCAGCATAGAACCAGTACCCAAAATCTTGTAATGCATAGTGTGATGTATTACTAAAGCACACCCTTGATGCTAAGAGGGAGTGTTGAGATTTTGTGTATTTGGGGTAGCATCAGTTGTGCTCTAGGTCCCAAATTTTGTGGAGGGACTAGAGTACACTTGATCTACAAGACCCAAAAATTGATTTGGGAAATTTTATCTGGTTTAGGAGATATTAAATTAATTAATTATTTTAATGTATTTCCTAAGTTAAAACTTAGGGAACTTAAATAATTAAAGTGAATTTAATTAAACATGTGATGAAGTTGTCTTAAGTCACACAAATCAAGCTTTCTTTTAATCTTAGCCATTGATTCAAGATCTGATCATGGCCATTGGTTTCCCAACGAGAAAAGTATAAAAGAAAGGCTTGGGGTCATTTGTAAAGACACATAGAGGCAGAGCACTGAAGCTAAGGTAAGATTCTAGGGCGGGTTTGCTAAGAATTCTCAGAAGTGTTTCAGCTGTAGAGAGGGGAATTTAGGCCAAGGGGATGATCTGATCCCGGGGTCTAGAATCAACAAGAGGTAGAGATCAGCTCAGAGAGGCAGCACAGAAGCAGGAGAGCAGCATCAGTAGCAAGGACAGTGTGATTTTCAGCAGGAAACCCTCAGGGGTTACGTAGAGACCCTAAGGGGCAGCGTAAGGATTGCGTCACCCAGTCTAGGGTAATGCAACCCTTTCCGGAGCAGCGCTGAGGGTCAGAGGGGCTTCAGAGGCTGATGCAGAGGCTTTTAGGGGCAACGCTGGGGTTTCTAGGCCCTAATTTTGGCTCCGAGTTCTGTAAATCCCGTTTGAGGGTGTGGATCAGTCATTATTTTGGCCCTAGATCAGCCAGCGAGCTGTAGATCTATATTATCTCTGTCGGGTTTTCCAGATCTGGAACCCAGGCTTGTTGTCTTCAGAAAATTCTTAATAATAAAACCCTCTAGCAGCCAGAGTCTAGTTTTCCCGCATTGGGTTTTTCCGCGGACTATTTGTCTAGAAATAACTGTTTCAGTTTGTCTATCTCTGCATGAACTTGTTCTAGATAGGAATTGGTGGAGATTTGTTATGTGTTTTGCTTCGATTTTAAATTGAATTTATTCAGTTAATAACTTGTCTAAGTAGGAGGAGCATAACCCGATTAACAGTAAATAATTTTTGCATAAAGTGTAAAGATTCAGAAATTTCCACAACAAAGACAACAGAGGAAGCAGCACAACCACCAAGAGAGGTGACGCAGCCCCTAGAAGGTGTGACACAGGCCCACGCAGGGACTGCACAGTGTTTCCAAGAGACAGTCTGAGTTTTGCTAGAGATCAGGGTTTCTGAGCCTAGAGGGTTGAAACTTGATTTTCCGAGAGGCAGATCGATTCATAGAGGAGGTGACGCAGTCCACAACCATCGCCACGTAGGCCTACACATCTACTGCGCAGAGGGAGCTGGGGTTTCGCTAGTTCAAATCTGGATTAACCGAGACGTGCAGTGTGAGGTAAAACTCACTATTTTTGTTTGCTGTGTTTTCTCTGTGTTGGATAGCCAACAAGGCATCCAAAGATTGTATTTAAAAAACTTCTGCTTAATAATACAAACCCTCAGATCTGCTGCATCGATTTTCTCGCATTGGGTTTTTCCGGGGACTTAGTCCAAAATAAAGGTTTCCTATGTGATTGATTTCTTTCTCAGTTTCCTTGTTTCAGAATCATATTTAATTAAGTGTAGGCTGCTTCACCAGTTACTCCAATAATTCAGATCTGAATTAATTTTGTAAATGTAATTTACATAATAGGAGAAGAAAACTAAGATTGCTGCAGTAGGATTCCTAAGATTGTCAGATCTAGGAATTTTCACATGGTATTGGAGCATTTGACGTGAAACAGGAAGAGCAGGTTTGACACTTAGGTGAAGGCTGAATTGTTGCTGCAGCAACAGTTCGAATCCCCAAGGGGATTGCACAGTTCTAGCTAGAAGCGCTAATTTTTCGAGGTTGTCTCTCTCTGAGTGAGTCGACAGAGAGGTAGGACTTCCAGTTCGAGATTTTGCCGAGGCAGAGGTAGCTACGTAGAGCCTTCACGCAGAGCCAGAGGGACACAATTTTTGTGCATGTAGTAGCTCGACAGAAAAGCGTCAGAAGAAAGAAAAGAGTACATAGTGGGGAATTCTTCCTCGGTGAGTTCCTAGCTGAGGAATTCAACATTTTTCCAGGATCTGAGCAGCAAATCCGGGCAACAGATCTACGAGCTCCAGAAGGAGTGCGTAAGCCTGCCTAAGCTGCGCAAAGGGGAAGAAAGAGGGAGTAGTTCGACAATGTTCGGCTAAGATAGCTAAGATGGAGGTCATGGTCTTAGAGATCAGGACCGGTTGGAGGGTTCCTCCAACTATGTAATCTGGAAGGAAATGATTCAATTCCTTCTAGATGAATATGATCTCAAGACGTTTGTGGCTAATGTGGTGCTTGTACCTTTAGATCCAAATCAACTTAAGAAGTATCGGTCCGATATGGAAAAGGCCAAGAGGATGATCCTTGATGGTGTCAAGGATCACATAGTCTCTCATGTAGCTGGCAAGAACACCACTAGGGAGATGTGGGAGGCCTTGTCCTTGCTGTATGAAGGAACTTCCGAACAACGGAAGATTTACTTGAATCAGAAGCTCCGGATGATCTAGATGTAGAAGGGGGAGCAGATTGCTTCTTTCCTTACGAGACTTCAAGAGATTCGAGACCAGTTGGAAGCCGTGGGATCCACCCCATCTTCGAAAACTATGGTGAGGCTAGCCCTTAATGCTATCATGGAGGAGTGGCAAGTTTTTGTCCAAAGCATTTTGGGCAGGGCTATGCTTCCTAGTTGGGAGCAGATATGTTCAACACTTCAGGTCCTAAAGTGCCGAGGAGAGATCTAGTCAAGTGCAAGCTTAAATGTAGCAGTGGAAGCGAATGCAAGAGTCCGGAGGAGTAGGGGAATGCAACCCTCGCATTGAAAGGGAAACAAGGGCAACAAAGACAAAAGAGAGATGTCTTGAAGGTGAAATGCTTCAGATGTGGTGAGATGGGCCACTTTGCATCACAGTGTCCTTTGAAGAAAAAGGACAAGGATAAGAAGCACGATCCAAAAGTTGCAGCTGCAAGGATCGAGTATGATGAGTTTGCCATGAGTGCCCATGCTTCTCTAGGTGAGAAGTGGGGTGATACTGAACTGTAGTTCACTCCGAACTTCAGTTAGGCAGGATCATTACCTTGCTATCAGAGCCCACATTTGCAGTAGCAGGATGGAGGAGTCTTCGGTAGGAGCCGAGGAGTGATGAAGCGACAGTTGCAGTGGGTAGCAACGTCAATTTCTAAAGCAACGCAGAGCAGAGCAACAACAACGTAGCAATAGCAGCGCAGTGCAGATCAGTGTTGCGCAGTGCATCAGAGGGACACCACAGTAGTTATCTGCAGTCAGAGTCTTCAGAATCGAGGTGCATCCATTGAACACTTGTTCAGTCTTTTGGGTGATTTCAGCTGCTTCTCTCAGCATCTGAGTTGTAGTACAGATGCAGTGTTAGCAACATAGCAGATGCAACACTTGAGAGGGAGCTGTAGTATAGATGTAGCAGTGGCAGTGTCATGGGCAACAATATAGTTGCAGCAACAACGCAGAGGTTGGTGGACACCTTGTCAGACATTAGCAGCGCAGAGGATCTTCAGGGTCAGAGCATTATGCAGCAAGCATATTGTTAGAGCACTTTCCTTGCTAAGAGGGAGTGTTGATTTTTTGAAAATTTCAAATCTGAAATTATACTGCAGTTACTGATTTATTTCTCCTATTTATTTTCCATAATAAGTTATTTACAAATACCCTTTAGTAAATATCAAAATAAATTCTACTGCAGTTATCACACAATTACATAGAGAAAAGAACAGTAAAACATAAGCACAAGAAACAATCACATTGACACAGTTATTTTTGGACAATTGTCCCCGGAAAAATCCAATGCGGGAAAATCGGTGCAACAGATAGGGGTTTATATATTAATCTTCAGCAACAATTTCTTTACAAGCAATGACTGGCAGAGTAACTGAGAAATATCCAAGAATACACCTGAGGTAATTTTCTCCTAACCTCCGGAGAATTTCTAACACCCGAGAGGCTCACTGGCCTTCACTGCGTCACCTCTACGTGATCCTCTATGTAGAGACTGCGTGAGGACTACGTCACCACTACGCTGTCCCTCTGCGTTGTCTCTCTGTGCTGCCCCTTTGCTGCTCCGCGTCCTTCTTCCTTGAGCTCTGACTGCTGCTAAAACCCTCCTCTTCCTTCGCTCTGCAGCTCTCCCTCTGAAATCGAATTCTAAATTCTGAAGAATCGACTTCCCTTGGGTTACTAAGTGTTTGCTCGACTTCCTTTCCAAATGACCCTCAAACCTTCTTTTATAATCTTCTCGTTGACGAATCAATGACCCAGATTAGAAGCCTAATCAGTGGCTAAGGTTAAAAATTGACTTGATCTTTGTTCTCTAGAAGATTCACACTCTATTTTACTAATACCCATTAATTATTTAATTTCCCTAAGTTTAGACTTAGGGTCTCCATTAAAATAATTAATTATTTTAATAAAATATGAACCAAGTGAAATTTCTACAAACGGTTTCTGGGTTCTTTGGAGTACTGGTGTCTAAGCCTCCTCAGCAAATTTGAGACTTAGATCACTTTCCGATGCTACGAAAATCAACACTCCCTCTTAGCGATGAAAATGCTCTAGCAATTTGTCTGCTGTATACTGCTCTTACCTTGAAGCATCCTCTGCGTTGCTGCTGGCGCTCTATTGCTGCCCATGATACTGCCACTATCACTGCCTCATCTGTACTGCAGCTTCCTCTTAAGTTCTGCACTTATCCGTTTCTGCTACTAAAACAGATTCTTATTCATCCCCATTTTCTCTCTGAAATAAACAAACTTTGTTCTTCCCAGAGCCTTAGTGAGGATATCTGCTACCTGTTCTCCTGTCAGAGTGTACTGTTAAAATTTGGGTACCAGAGGACAAGTGGTTCCCTAAGGCTTTGATCTTTGGCCTAGGGAAAAGTGTCCAATTTATTTGTACTTTTCTCCTAAAGTGACTTTATAAGTGGTAAAGTCAATCTAATTTTAAAGTGACTTTATAAGTGGTAAAGTTACATTCTAATTTTAAAGTGACTTTATTATAGTCAATGAAAAATTAGAAAGTGAAAAAGTGACTATGGAAATAAAAAGCTAAGTGGGTGAGTTAAAATATAGAAAGTGAGAATTAAATGCATATTTATTCTCATCCCTAGATCTAAATGAATCTTAGCCCTTAGATCTTAGGGGTACCCAAAAGTTCCTTTAGGGTAAAAGGAGAGGAGAAGAAGAAAAGATTAATTCAGTCTTTCATGAGCTATTGAAAGAAAGAGAAGAGGAGAGCAAGGAGGAAATTTCTGAGCAGTGAGAAGTTGAAGGAGCGCAGCAAACTTTGGCATGCATCCTAAGGTGACATTTCAGCATTCCGTACAACAACATTTGTTTGGTACGAATGCCAAGGCAAAATTCGTACAACAGTTTTGAGCATAGATTTCAAGGAAGGGAAAGGCACAAAAATCGAGGTGAAAGGATAGTAGACTAAAGGCACTAATTTTGAGGCTGATGGGCACGTTTTTCGAGTAATTGGGCACAGATTTCAAGGAGAAAGTACAATTGTACTTTTCTGTACAGTCTCTACAATGGTATAGCCTTACTACAGATTTATAGGCACGTTTTTTGAGGACACTGTACAACATTTAATGCTATTATTTTCTGCTGTAATTTTGTTTGCTGTTGGCATGTTTTCCAAGGCAGATTGCAAGCACGAAAATCGAGATAAGTTGAAAATTTGTGGTTGCTGGAATTTTTACTGTGTATTTCAGTTTCTCTGTAAAAGCATTTTCAGAAATAAAGAAGAGCTCTCAAACTGGTTTTCCCCAAGAGTTGTAGGGGGTTTTTCTGTGTGTAGCTGTCATAATTTTGCTGTGTTTTATTTCTGCATTTTCCAACAGTTGTGAAATCTCCAAATTTGTGTTTTCAGAAATTTTTGTCATTTCCAGATTTTAGTATTTTTATCATGCTTGGATTTAAAACCTATATGTATGGACTGATAAGGAAAACTGATAACCAGAGTGGGGGTTGAAATTCTACGTGTACTACTCCCCGCTGGACAGTCTCTGATTAAATGACACCTGATGTCAATGTGCTTCGACCGATCATGAAACACAGGATTCTAAGAGTTTGATGCAACTTTGATTATCACATAGAATGCTGGTCGCTTCCATCCTTCTCTTGAATAGATTCACAAGCAACTTCCTAAACCATATGGCTTCGCACGATGCTATGCTCGCTGCCATATGTTCAGCCTCTGCTGAGCTCAGAGCTACGGACTTTTGTTTCTTATTGCACCAAGAGGTCATTCTTGATCCAATGTTGAAACAGTACACAGAGGTATTTTCCGATCTACTGAACTCCCAGCCCAATCTACGTCAGTGAATCCACTCAGTCTGATGTCATTGCCTTGGGTGTATCTTAATCCATGCTCGACTGTACCTCATATATATCTGAGAACATGCTTGGCTGCTTCCCAGTGCGCCCTCTTTGGTTCCACCATGAACTGACTGAGGGTGTTGACAACATAGCAAATATCCAGCCTAGTGTTGACTAGATACACGAGGGACCCTATGAGTTGTCTGTACAAGGTAGGATCAACCACTTTATCCTTAGATGCATCAATATTCTTCCAGTTGGTGATCATTGGAGTAGCCATGGGTCTACAGTCCTGCATATTGAATCTCTTCAGAATTTTTGTAGCAAACTGTTGAGAATTTGGAGGGGCGGTGATTAATTCAAATTCTCTCCGTGATAATTACTTGTGAGATTTACTTGTTTTACTTATGTCTTCTCTTCTTAGCTTATTTAGTCTTTCATCAAGTCAATTACCAAAACACAAGAGACACAAATTTAGGCTCTTCAAGCCATGGCAAAACCTCTCCCTCTTGGAGAGGAAAACTCACGAGAAATTCTTATTATAGACTTTCAAATGACAAGTACCATGACCAAGACTCAGACCCTTGACCTATGTGTGCCTCCAAGACCTTATCACTGCTTCTTTCTTGCCCTTCAAAACTGATTCTTCTTTTCTGCACCAACCTGCACTGTCCTGCACCAACACTAGAGAGCTCGATGTGTAGGTCTATCTTTCTCAGATCTTTCTTGCTACTCTAGAACGTCTTTGTACTTTGCATAGTAATGCCTTTTCCACAGACTTCTTTATTAAATATTAGACAAGGTCACTTGAGACCTTTTACTTCGCATAACCCTGAAGCGTCTTCACTTGAGGTATAATACTTCTTCTTTACGCACTGTGAAGCGAACAAAGTTCCTTCTCAAGTTAAAATACTCCAGAACACTTGGAATACAAAGATATCCATGAGGATACAAATATTATATTATAAAAGACATGAGATAGATGATTGAATGTTACAAATGAGGCATGCTTATATACCTACGCAGGTGCCTCTTCACGAAAGGTCATGTCTTATTCGACATGGCCTTTCAACCTAATTACTAATTAACTAATTAATCACTATTTACATTATTTTATTCATGACATTGCCTTCCCCTCAAAAAGCTTTGTCCTCAAAGCTTGTCGAAGAAAGGCCTCGATTTCTTTTCCTGCTACGAACATCTTCTCGTCTCGGGGCAGTCATCCTTGTCGATACAAGTTGATATGATCCTCTAAATGACAAACAAAATTGTCGCATTGAGAATGGATCGGACCATCCTAAATCAATCTTCTGCGGAATCTTACGATGACTGGCAACTTGTGATGATTCATTAGTATTCTTTGGAATATCAACTTGTTTCTGTTCTGAATACATATCTTGGTTGAGTTGTCTGCTCCCGTGATTTGGATGTCGATAGGGAAATTTTTTGGTGTGACTTTGATTTCCTTTTGGTGAGGATGTTATTGAGTAGGTTACAAAACCTTCACTTAGTATGTTCCTTGTCTGAACTGCAACATCGAAGTTTGTATCTTTTGCAACTTGTTTGTCTTCTTCTTGAGTTGTGACAATTACTGGATCAATGTTCGTTTTTCCTGCAACTTGAACTTCTACATTAGTCGGTTTCGACGATTCTTTTTCGACAAGTTGTTGCACCTTGTTTTCCAACGACTTCTTGTCTTTCTTCAACTTCTTAATTTGCGTTAGTAATTTATTGTTGTGATCCTTGAGGCGAGCAATCTCTTCATTCTTGTTAGTGGTGATTTTTTCCATTTCCTTCTACATATTTTGTATCACCTTTTAACTTTCTTGAGAAAATACTTTTGAAATTTCTTGAATGTCTTCAGGTGTCACTGAATTTGCCTTTAAGTTAACATCCTGTAGCGTTATTTTCTTCTTTTTGTAGAAGAACGTTAAAAACTTCTTTTTTGTATTAAGGATGAATGACCCTAGTGATTCCATCCAGAGCGAACCCAGAATTATATCACTATCGTTACAAAATAAGGTTTTAACGGTAAATTGCAAGACCAAGGAATACTCCCTAATACTTAGGTCTAGATTCCTTATGTTGTATTTTTTTTCATTTGCGTTAATTGAATTTGTTTCAATTATATTTGATTCAGGGATCACTAATTGGTTAGCACATTCAGTACTAACATAATTGTCCTTTTGATTAAGATCGATAGATATGAGAACTTCCTTTCCCGCAAGTGACCCTTTGATTTTAATTAGCGCACAGACAAACATACTATAATTTTCAGGAAATCTTCCTTCCTTCCTTTCCGAATTAGACTCCATTTTACTTCAGAAATTCTTTTAATATCCTTTGGCACAATTTCACTTTTGAAGTCCTTTTAAATAATATTTATTATTATTATTCTTATTTTTAATCTAATTAGTTAAATAATTTTAATTAATTAAATTAATTAACATATTCTCTACAACCTTTGGATCCTTTGTAAAAATAAACTTGATATTTAGGCTACTACAGTTAGTGCCCTTTTTATATATAGTACGTTCACTTTATAACTATTATCCACAATGCTCTCTTTTAATTTATCATTTATAGACTTTTTGGATTTTAAAATATCTTAAGGTTATATTAATGGTAGTTGAATCACCTATGCTTAACCTTTTTTAGTAAGAGATCGATCTAAGGTCCACTTTGACAATTCCCTTTAATTTCTTGGTATTTCCCCTTAAGTTCCAAGTATACTTGTTTACCAAATGAAGCGACTCTTAAATGGCCACAATGACGTAATTAAACACAATTAAATGGGCCTGAATCCACTCGATGTTAATAGTTATTTTAATTTGGACCTAATGATTGGTTAGTATGTGTGGACGAAATTTGAAAATCAGAATTCAAAAGTCACGATGTATGGTTGTAGCGATTCATTAAACGACGACTATTCTTTCACTACTACAGGTTCCACTGTAGCGTATTTTAATAGCGCCCAAATTGGCTAGCGGCAATTTAACTAACCCAATTGCAACACGAATTGCATTCAGCGGAAGAGTTGGTGATTGGGTCGATGGAAGATTGCGGGCGGAGTGAAGGTTCAGTGGCTAGACTGGGGTCAACGGCGGCGGATCCAATGGTGTATGGTTCACGAGCTGGCAGCACAAGAAGGGCACAGTGGCAGCTTGTCGGACGCGCGCAACGGAGGCACTGTGGTTGACGGAGTGGAGGTGGCGCACTGTGGTGACGGCTGGTTGTCGGGTTATCTGGTTTATGGTGTCTATTCGAACGTCGGGCGGCCGCTGCAGGAGGTGTGCGTGGATGTTATATGGTTCGTTTTTTTTTATTGACTTATATATATATATATATATATATTTTTTTTTTTTTTTTTTATTATATGTTGTATTATATATATATATATTTTCTTTTCCAATTTTTATTTTTTTATTTTTATTTAATTTTTAATATCTATTTTTTTTTCCTTTTTTTTCTTTCTTTTATATATAGTATTTTTTTTTTTTTTTAATTTTTTTGTAATATTTTAAATTTTTACTATTTTTGTCTTTCTTATTTTTTTTTTCCCTTAATATGTTCTCGTTTCCTTTTTTTCTTTTTTTCTTTTTTTTTTTTAATATGCTTTTTTTAAATGTTATTTTTTCTTCCTTTTTTTTTTTTTTTTTTAATTCCTTAAAAATGGCCAAGGGCTTCTGACGAAATCAGCAAACGGAGAAACTCCAAAAGTGTAGCGAAACGCTTCAACGACAACAGTGTTGGCGATTTTTATGGTCAAAGACTTGGATCGGAGAGCGTGGCTCTGTGCAGCGGTGAGTGGCCAGAAGATCGAACTGCTCTGATACCAAATGAAGCGAACAGAGTTCTTTCTCAAGTTAAAATACTCCAGAACACTTGGAATACAAAGATACCCATGAGGATACAAATATTATATTATAAAAGATATGAGATAGATGATTGAATGTTACAAATGAGGCCTGCTTATATACCTACGCAGGTGCCTCTTCACGAAAGGTCATGTCTTATCAGACATGTCCTTTCAACCTAATTACTAATTAACTAATTAATCACTATTTACATTATTTTATTCATGACACACTGTAGATCAGGAAGGTAAATCACATATTTACCTTCCTTCCTTTCTCGCACTGTAGTCTGCAGATAGGTCACAGAATTAACGAAATCCTGAGCCACAAACTTCGCATCAAATCCGGATTATAGGTTTAGCCAAAACTTAGCTCTTCTTTCTCGCTTATTATCACTGTAAATCATCTAAATTTCTTCCTTTAGAGCAGTCTGAAGAACTTAGGTATATCTACACTTCTGCTTCAGAACAATCCGCATTTTAACACTATCTTGATTAGTACCTTAATCTGCACTTGAACGTAGTAGAACGCAACACCTATCATGTTGTGATATCTCAGGGATATCCACACTTGTTCCTGTCCTGAAGTTCACATTCAATCACAGACTTCTTCGAAAATTATCTCCTCCTAATGACTGTAGATCCATATATATATAGTGGCATCCTCTTTTTAATTTAGGCTGACCTTCCAATCTGTGAGAAGGCCGACTTGTAGGCCAACTCGATCCACTGCTTATATGTTGTCCTTAGGAGATGTTTAACGTTGGAATTTCGAAGCTTATGTGACAAGGTTTAGAGCATAGTTTATTAACTAGACACTTCATATACATGACTCCTTAAATAGAACATTTACGACCAGAAGACAAATCCCTACAGGACATCAAGAAGAATTCCTTTGACCTAAAACCTTGCTCATGAAACCCATGAGGCAAGCATATCAAAAATATATTTTATTATCTTTTTCTTGTTCTTTACATAAATACATAATTACATAGTCAATATGAAGACCGATCCTAGTTACACTTTTCAACACTCCCTCTTAACTAGGGAGGTATTCATATAGGTACATGGTTACTTTCAAACTGAAGAATCTCATAAGAAGAATCGGATTGTTAATTGCATCTGTATAACATCATATCAACCAGCGTTGTCCTAGTGCAAGGCCTTGACTAACAACTCCATCTCTCAACGAGACAATGGGCTACAATGGTGGCGAGACACATGACATATAGACACCATAGTCATTGTCTCTCCAAGGTACATACTCCACCCAGGTGTTCCTAGAGTATGACCTTCTTGGACTATTCTTCTCTTGGGTAGCCAACCCTCAAAGAATATCGGTCCTTGACTACTTTTATCTTGAATGCCCTATCACATTCTCAAAGAGTATCGAATGCTAGATGATTACCCAATCCTCCATTCTGTCTTCCAGGCGAAGGCCATAATGATGTGTCTATCCATTCTCTCCACATGGCCTTCACTAAGGCTAGCGACAGTTAGTCCTGGTCTAGTGCATGAAACGTATTAGAGAATCATATACGTCACTCCCTCTTAACTCAGGAAGGACATATTTCAAGTTTCTTCCAAGCATGAAACTTACCACCAGGCTACCTCTCATCCCAGGACCTGTAGCAGCAGTGGTGAGACACCCAATTTCTCATGAAGAGTTCCTCCCTTCGATGTCATGGATTTCGATATTGAGGAATCTTCAACCTTTTGGCTCCATAGGGCACAAATCATCCATCACTTCATCTATGAGTCATGTCAAATATCAGAAAGTGATTTATCATACTTCCTTATCTGGTCCACCTTTATGCTATGCTGCTTTCTTTCGAACCATCTCTCAAGGATCTTACATCCTTCTACATGATTGGTAGCCCTGCATAAACTTATCCACATAAACATATACATAAGAACTTTTAAATCAAAAGTTACCTTAATGATGATCTTACACCATGACATCTTCTTGTAGGCATCGACATCCTTTATTCAGATTGACACATCTCCTAAAGATATTTCTCTGCAAGGGTCTTCTTGTTTACCATATTTCTATCAGAGTACACATATATTCCCAGGAGATCTCCTAGTCACATCTTTCTTGGCTTCCGGATGATAACCGCCTATTTACATGGTTGCACTTCATGATCTCTTCAATTCTTTCTACGCACAACTTCATACCCAGGAACTTCCAATATCCAGTTCCTTGTTTGTATACAACTACCTCATATTCCATATGAGGACATATTTAATTTCATCTTATCGTGACAACATGTGCACCGTAAGAGATCCTCCTCCATAGATCATACTTCTAAAGATAGAAGTCCATTACCTGCAACCATATGACATGACTTTACAGCATCCAGTGTTAACATATAAATATATGTACCTCATACCCTTTTCCTTTGTGTAATCCTATAGAAATTTTACTAGAATGAAGAACTTCATTCCCTTGACTTGCTTCATCAATATGTCATCATATCCTAATCCTAGAATTCTGTAGCATAGAATTCTCGATGAAACCTTTCTGCTTTCTTTCTAACTAGTGAATCCATAGGGAACTCTATTAGAAAAATGTCAGCACCTGTTTCCACATTGATTATTGAATGATGACCCTTGATATTGATGATTGCTTTTCCATCAATATTGTTTATCAATGAGGTTTCCAGGAGCTGCTTCACCAAATGCTCCTTCCATGCTTCTATCATGATGCTATTAATATACATCGGTTCCTATTATTATACAACCAACATAAATCCCTTGAGGAGAAAGATGATCATGGAGATATTTCACTTTCTTCTTTCTTAGATTTCTTTGCATCAGATTCTTCCCTTTTATCCGTGACATGGGCTTCTTCCCTTTTCCTCTTGTCCTTTCTCAATTTAGGACAATCTCGTTTATAATGCCCAAAGTCATTATATCCAAAGCATCATGCTTTGTCCATATTTCTTCTTTTATTTCGAGGACCAAATTTACCGAATCTTCCTTTTTTCCTGAACATGGCTACAAAGGCTTGATTCCTTACACTTGATCTTGCTTTCAATCTTGATTCTTCTATCTTACCTAGACCTTGGAATTGCATGGCTTCTTCTCTCCCATCTATGCTTGAAGTGAAACCTCTCCATTCTTTCGGTAAAGCATTTTGTACCATTGTGAGTATTTCTCCATCAGATATTACTTCTCCCAATTTCAGTAGTTGAACTCTTATTGTGAAAATCTCCATCAGATAAGGAATTAATCCTTCTTTTCTTGACATTCTCAATTTGTATAGTTTTTGTCTCATGGATATTATTTTCTTTGCAGAACCTTTCGAGCACAGTTCAACCAATTTATCATATATTTCTTTTGAGGATTCTAGCTTTGATACATAGGGAATGAGAGAGTCTTTTATGGATTATATAACAATCCTTCGGGGTCTTATGTCTCCCTTCATGTATTTGATATGTGCTAGAATGTCTTCTTTTGAAAGTTGAATTGTAGATCCTTCGATGTAGCTCATAACTTCATTTTCAATTAGATTCAAATTTGTCTTCTTCTTCCATGCACTAAATTTTGATGACCCAACCAATTTGTTGCTTTCTATACAATAAGTCATTTTAACAGATTTAGATAAGGTCATAGATACTTACTTGAGTAAGGTGACTTTCTCCTTCCAACAGCTTCTTAGATGAAGATGAAGTTAGGAACTCCTTCTTAGATTGAATTCTCCAATGTAGATGTCTTCAATGGTGATGATGGAAAACATCTTCAATATAAATATTTGATGGCAAAGATTATCTTCTTGATGAGTTAATCCTTGAGAATCTTCCTTGCAAACTGAATTGATCTTTCAATGTAGACTTTGATTCTTGCTTCTTTGAGTGTCTCTTTGTCAAGTAGCCCTTGTCTTCAACACCTTAGCTCTGATACCATGTTGAGAATTTGGAGGGGCGGCGATTAATTCAAATTCTCTCCTTGATAATTACTAGTGAGATATACTTGTTCTACTTATGTCTTCTCTTCTTAGCTTATTTAGTCTTTCATCAAGTCAATTACCAAAACATCAGAGACAAATTTAGGCTCTTTGAGAACCTCTCCCTCTTGGAGAGGAAAACCCATGAGAAATTATTCTTACACACTTTCAAATGACAAGTACCATGACCAAGACTCAGACCCTTGACTTATGTATGCCTCCAACACCTTGTCATTGCTTCTTTATTGCCCTTCAAAACTGATTCTTATTTTCTGCACCAACCTGCACTGTCCTGCACCAACACTAGAGAGCTCGGTCTCTAGGTCTATCTTTCTTGGATCTTTCTTACTGCTCTAGAATGTCTTTGTACTTTGCATAGTAATGCCTTTTCCACAGACTTCTTTATGTTAAATATTAGACAAGGTCACTTGAGACCTTTTACTTCGTATAACCTTGAAGCTTCTTCACTTGAGGTATAAAACTTCTTCTTTACGCACTGTAGATCAGGAAGGTAAATCACAGATTTACCTTCCTTCCTTTCTTGCACTGGAGTCTGGAGATAGGTCACAGACTCACCAAAATCCCGAGCCACAAACTTCGCATCGAATCCAGACTATAGGCTTAGCCAAAACTTAACTCTTCTTCCTTGCTTATTATCACTGTAAATCATCCGAATTTCTTCCTTTAGAACAGTCCGAAGAACTCAGGTATATCCGCACTTCTGCTTCAGAACAATCCGCATTTTAACACTGTCGTGATTAGTACCTTAATCTGCACTTGAACAGAATAGAACACAACACTTATCATGCTGTGATATCTCAAGGATATCCGCACTGGTTCCTGTCCTGAAGTTCACATTCAATCACTCCTTATTTGAAAATTATCTCCTCCAAATAACCGCAAATCCATATATATATATATATATATATATATATATAGTGGCATCCTCTTTTTAATCTAGAATGACCTTCCAATTTGTGAGAAGGCCGACTTGTAGGCCAACTCTATCCACTGCTTATATGCTATCCTTAGGAGATGTTTAACGCTGGACTTTCAAAGCTTATGTGACAAGGTTTAGAGCATACTTTATTGACTAGACACTTCATATACATGATTCCTTAAATAGAACATTTATGACCAGAAGACAAATCCCTAAAGGACATCAAGAAGAAGTCCTTTGACCTAAAACCTTGCTCATGAAACCCATGACGCAAGCATATCAAAAATATATTTTATTATTTTTGTCTTCTTCTTTACATAAATATATAATTACATAGTCAATATGAAGACCAATCCTAGTTACACTTTTCTGTTGGACATTGGGTTCAACGCTCCCTGTGTGTTTTGCGACATGGACTAACCGCCTCTCGTGGATCCTAACTCTGGCGATTGTAGCGGAGACTAATGTCTGTGGGTTTCGGTCTAACAACAATCATGAGTTCCAACAAGTGGTATCAGAGCGACAGGTCTCGAGTTCGAAACTCACTCGACTCGCGTTGGGGGGGAGATTGTTGGACATTGGGTTCAACGCTCCCCGTGTGTTTCGCGACATGGACTAACCGCCTCTCGTGGATACTAACTCTGGCGATTGTAGCGGAGACTAACGCCTGCGGGTTTTGGTCTGACGGCAATGTGAGTTCCAACATTTTCAAAACATACCTCCCTTGTCCAAGGAAGATTTCACCCTTCTGCTGCCAAACTTCCAACCCCAGAAAATAATGCATCCGTCCCAAATCCTTCATGTCGAATTTTGTGGCCAGGTTCTCCTTGCAATCTTTGATGAGCATAGATGAACCTGTTAGGAATAGGTCATATACATACAATACCAAAATCATAGGCTCACTCTCTACTGTTAGATAGTAGAGATTAAGATCTGCATCACTCTTGACGAATCCCATCTTTTGCAGGTAACCATCAATCCGACCGTACCAAGCTCTAAGTGCTTGTTTAAGCCCATACAAGGCTTTCTTAAGTTTGCGTACATGAGTCTTCTGCTCATGCGTCTCAAAGCCCTTTGGTTGTTCAATATATACTTCTTCTTCTATCACCCCATTCAAGAAAGCAGTCTTGACATCTATCTGGTGAATCTCCCACCCCATCTGTGCCGTAAGGGATATCACGGATTTGATAGAAGTATATTTGGCTACTGGGGCGAAGGTTTCTTCATAGTCTATCCCTTCCTTCTGAGCATACCCCTTAGCCACGAACCTGGCTTTGTATTTCTCCACGCTGCCATCCGCAACATATTTGATCTTGTAGATCCATCTTGAACCTACAAGTGATCTGTCCTAAGGTCTAGGTACCACTTCCCAGACATCATTGGTCATGATGGAACTGTACTCTTCCACCATTGCATCTACCCATACCTGATGCTGAGCTGCCTCCTGGAAACTAGAGGGTTCTCCAACTCGAGCCACCAAGGCTTAGTACCTGTCAGGTTGTCTACACTCCCTCTTATCGTTTCTAGGAGCTCCGAAAAACTCCTCTGCATCTCTCAGGATTTGTCGCAATTCCCGACTCGCTTTCTCGCTGGTAATGGGTGGATCTTCCTGCTCCTCTTCTGAGGTAATACTTCAAGATTTTTATGCCCTAGAGAAGCACTAGTGCTGGTTTCAGCAAGTTGAAGAGGCTGAACCAGTGGATCATCCTCTGACTGCGTTTCGGAAGACATCTCTCGGTATTTCCTGAAAGCTTTGTCCTCCATGAAGTATTTGGTGGCTGCAAGGGGCTGCTGAGTGAGGACCATCTACGAGAAAAAGTTTCTCCTATATACACTACCCACAGGTGGTGGGTAACAGGACTTGAATGTATGGCATCTAAACATTCCAAGGCCCTTGAAGGCATTGAAATTGTTGCACTTGTGTTTAATGATGATTTCTGGAAAGATGTCGAAGAGATTATTGTTGTGACAAAGTCCCTTTTCAGAGTTCTCCGGTACTTCAAGTCTTTTAGCTTTTTTATTTTTAAAATTTCATTTCAAGCTTCTTTTTATTTTTAAAGTTTCATTTTTCAATAAATTTGAAAGCTTGAATTTTCAGGATGGTTGATGGTGACAAACCTGCTATGGGTTACATTTATGAGGTGACGGATCTCGTTAAGGAGGTAATCAAAGTAATATGTGGGGATGAGGAGGCAAAGTATCTGGTATCTGCCTCTTTGGGATATTATTGATGCATGCTGGGATAGGCAATTGCATTCCCCCTTACATGCTGCTGGGTACTTCTTAAACCCATAATATTTTTATGATAAGAGAAAATTTAATGAGGATGGGGAGGTTGGCAGAGGACTTATGACATGCATTGAAAGGTGCTTTCCTGATCCATAATTTCAAAGCCGTGTCTTTGCCCAACTATAGGATTATAGAACATCGACTAAATTATTTTCCTATACCAGTGTTATACGAGAAAGGACTAAGATATTGCCAGTTATCGTTTGAGGCTTGAAGGCTTCATCAATTCATTAAATTTGTTTAAACTGTATTTTGTATGTTAAATGTTTTATAAAATTTTATTGTCTTTTTAAGTTTTTACTATTTAGTATTTAGTACTTACTACTCACGAACACTTTCCACTTGCTAAGTCTTTGGTGGCAAAACTTTGGTAGTGATACGCCATATTTGAAGAGAGTTGCCATTTGAATCTTAAATCAATCATGCAATGCTTCAGGTTGTGAACGCAACTAGAGCATGTTTGAGAAAATACATTCTAAGAAGTGCAATCGATTGACACAAAAGCACTTAAATGACCTTGTATTTGTCCATTACAATCTACAACTTCGCAACAAACAGATACTAGGTGAGAGCCTGAATTTGAAGGTTTCATAATCTGATTTGCACTTTAAAGTTCAAACTTTAGTTCACATTTCAATGTCTCATTATAATGACAGGGTTAGATCATTCACCAATCGCGCTTGAAGAGATAGATCTGCAAACTACAAATGCATCAGATTGGGTCCAATTAGAGGATGCTCCTCTTTTAAGCCTACATGACTTGGAGAACTTTGAGAGTCAAGCAAGTGAAGGAGTGGGAGGAATCACTTCTAGTTCTCACTCTTAGAGTCTTAGACTCTTAGTTACTGATTTTTTACTGATTAGTATGCAGTATTTTGTAAACTTTTAGAAGCAGATGCTTCTGGTTCTATGTAGTCACTGGTTACGAGTCAGGGCTCAGTACTTTGGATCATGTTTGGACTCATAACATATATGAGATACTTATTTATTCATGATATTTTGGACATCTATTGATATTATGCATTGTTTGGACATGGCTATATTAAATATCAATGAAAAATGTTTTATTTGTTTATTTCAATATATCTTTATTTATTGAATTCACCAATTTTTTCCCTATCCGATTAAAACTTTTCGCTCTTTTGCCTTCCCGATATATTGGCGATTCCGAGTCAGGTAACATTGAGTAAAACACCTAATAATTAACTCCTCTCTTTGTAGGAATTTACAAGGTAAGTTCCGTAGATCAAAAACCAAAGGTCAACACTCACAAACAGATCACAAATCAGTACACCAGTATTATCACGTGGTTAAAACCCTTGAAGAGGGAAACAGTCCACTGCCTGAGCCAACACGGCCACTTCAGGCAATTTATTAATATAAAAAGAAAATTTACATGTGTTTCTTTCATAAATGGTTACCGGACAAATGACCCTCCATGCTCTTTAAATAGAGATCATGGACTAATTGGGTGTTAAGCCATGGATCAAGTGTCGTTAATACCGAGGAGAGAGTGAACCGTCGGATTATAAGTTACAAATATACATAGTAAAGAAACACACTTTACCTAACTCTACACTAGACTAAGTTATTTTAAACTATTTTCTATGTGTCGAAATATCCTAACATCCCCCCTTAAGAACAACTTGGGATAGGATTGAAGGATTTACAAAGGTGACACAATAGGAGAAGGAAGGAGGCATTAGAGCCTATCCCCCCTTAATGATAACTTTCTTGAACTCCAAGCATGGATCGAAGTTTGGTAAACTTTGCTTCTGTGAGAGCCTTTGTAAAGATATCAACTACTTGATCATTGGTTGGACAATACTGCACTTCAAGAACACGGTCATGAATGAGCTTTCTGATGAAGTGTATGTGGAGCTTAATGCGTTTCATACGCTGATGCTGAACTGGATCTTTACATAGCTGAATGGCACTCTGATTATCACACCAAAGTGTAGTTGGATGCTGCTGATGAAGACCAAATTCAGACAGTATATGATGAAGCCACATGGCTTCCTTGTTGGCTTCAACTGCACCGCGATACTCTGCTTCTGCTGAAGAAAGAGAGATGGCACTTTGTTTCTTACAAGACCATGTAATAGGTCTTGAACCAAGTGTGAATACATATCCTACAGTAGACTTTCGATCATCAGGGTCATCAACCCAATCAAAATCAGTGAAACCAATCAACAATGGAAATGCTCCTGCACTGTAATGAATCCCAAACTGAACTATACCTCGAATATTTTGAAGTATTCTTTTAGCTGCTTTCAAGTGACTTTCATGAGGTTGGTGCATAAACCGAGCGACAAGACCAACGACAAAGGAAAGGTCAGGACGGGTACGGGTTAGATACAAAAGTTTACCAACAAGTTGACAGTATAAGGTAGCATCAACTTCAGGGGTAGTACAAGTGACTGAAAGCTTGACTCCAGACTGAAAGGGAGAAGGGGCTGGCTTACAGTCTTCCATGTGAAAGTGGTGTAGAAGATCACAGGCATACTTGGACTGAGAGAGGGTGATACCTTCTTTGGATTGCAAGACTTGAAGACAAGGGAAATAATGCAAGTGTCCTAAGTCGGTCATTTCAAACTTCTTTTTGAGGCTAGACTTCACATGGTTTATATGGTTGGGATCACTACTAGTAAGGATAAAATCATCAACATAAAGAACAAGGATGGTGAAGGACTTATCCACTTTCTTGGTGTAGACAGTGTTCTCAGAATGACACCTAGAAAAGCCATTGTCTAATAGAAATCTATCCATTTTGCCATACCAAGCCTGAGGAGCTTGTTTGAGACCATAGAGAGACTTCCTAAGGCGACAAACAAGGCTAGAGTCGTTCTGGATAAAGCCAGGGGGTTGTTCCATGTAGATTTCTTTAGGCAAATCTCCATGTAAGAAGGCGGATTTAACATCCATCTGATGGACTTCCAATTTAAAGGAGGCAACGAGGGAAAGAACAAGGCGGATAGAATTCATTTTGGCAACAGGGGAGAAGGTTTTAGTATAGTCAATGCCTTCAACTTGTGAGAATCCTTTAGTGACAAGATGAGCTTTATGTCTATCCACTTTTCCATCTGGTCCAAACTTTGTTTTGTAAACCCATCTGCATCTGACAAGTTTTCTTCCTTTTGGAAGAGGAACAAGATCCCAAGTATCATTCGCCAATAAGGAACGATATTCTTCATTCATAGCTTCATCCCAATTTGGATGACCGGAGGCTTCTTCAAAGGTTTTTGGATCAGGATTTTCTGGAACTTGAGCCAATAAGGAAGAGGCTCTTTCGAATTGAGAACGTGTATGTCGTCGATCGGCAGGGTCACCTACAAGAGAACCTGCTGCATCCCGAGTAGAGCGGACCCATCTTGGACGCTGTGGAGTAAAAGGAATAATTTCAAGAGGTGGAGGAGGATTGTCATCCTTATTGTCATCATATGAACTAGAAGGAATGCTATTAAAAATAGAAGAGAGAGAGAGAGGTGGCACATATGCCAAATTAGGCTCGCAGGCCAAAGGTGGCACACCCATTGAACTAGGCTCACAGGCCGATATTTTTTCATCAAATTTTACATCTCTTCTAATGATTATATTTTTGGATTTTGGTTGAAGAAGTCTATATCCTTTGACATCTTCAGATTATCCAACAAAGATGCATTTTTCACTCTTAGGTTCTAAGGCTTTATGTTTCGCATTTGGAATATGGGCCCAAGCATCACTTCCAAAAACATGAAAGTGACTTACATCTGGTTTGATTGAGCTCTAAGCTTCTTCTGGAGTTATATTCTTTAGAACCTTAGTAGGAGTGCGATTTACTATGTAATTTGCACAGTTAATTGCTTCTGCCCAAAAATTGAGACTAAGTCTTTTAGACTGAAGCATACAATTAGCCATTTCTTTTAAGGTGCGATTTTTCCTTTCAGCTACACCATTTTGTTGTGGAGTATATGGAACAGTATGTTGCAATTGAATGCCATGCTCAGTGTAGAAGTTGATAAATTTGTTGTTAACATATTCTCCTCCATTGTCTGATCTTAACTTGAGAATTTGATTTCCAAATTGTTTCTCAACAAAGGCCTTAAAGGCCAAGAACATGTTAAAAACTTAACTCTTGAGTTTTAAGAAGTATACCCAAGTGCGTCTAGAAAAATCATCAATGAAAGTTAAGAAGTACTTGCAACCAGAGAAAGAGACAACAAGAAGCAAACCACATAAATCACTGTGCACAAGCTGCAAAGGGGCTGAAGCGTGCCAAGAGGCACATTTTTCAAAACTATCCCGATGATGTTTTCCGAGTACATATCCGGAGCAAACACCATCGTGACAAGATACCATAGGAAGACCTGTCACCATATTTTCTTTACATATAGTTTGAAGAAAGCGATAGTTTAAGTGGCCAAATCGCTCATGCCAAAGTTTGCTCACATCATCATTATGAGAAACAAAAACGGAGGGAAGACATGAAGACCCAAGTTTGTCAAACTTATACAACCTTGTGGAATCATCAGCAATGCTAGTGGCTAAAATATGTCTAGGATCTTTGAGGTCCTTGATTACAACATCATGAGGTGAGAATTCTACTATTTTCCCTTCACCTGAATGAGTTATCTGATAAACAGATAGAAGGTTGCATGACAAGGTAGGAACACATAGTACATCATTAAACTGACCATTATCTAGATGAATGGTTCCAGATCCTACAACACTAAGAAATCTATCATCACCAACATAAATATGTTTGGTGTTACAATCATTTAAAGAAGAAAACATGGATTTATTTTTAGCCATGTGGTAAGAAGCTCCAAAATCAATGAGCCACTCATGAGAAGGAGAAGAAGAAGATACATTTAATGCATAACCAAATCTTGATGCTTGACAACCACAAGCAGAAAGTGCCATGCCTGAAGATGAAGGTGAAGAGTGCTCCAAATTGATGTTGTGCTTCTTCATTGTTGCTTCTAAGGCTTCCATCTTCTTAAAACATTTGGACTCTATATGGCCATCACGATTACAAAAGTTGCAATGTCTATCTGTCTTCTTCCCTTTGTTTTTATTTGCCTTATCATTTTGGTGAGTTGCTTTTTCAGTTTGTGGCTGAAATTGCTTAGGACCCTTGTTTGGTTTCGAACCATACTTTTTAGGATATTGCTTCTTGGGATTCTTTTGATATGATTGTTGTTGGGCTGCTAAGGCTTTCTTAGAAGCGTTTCCAGAAGTGATAATACCAAGGTGTAAGAGATTTTCTTGTTCTCTTATCAAGGAATCACAAAAGGCATCAAAAGAGGGGTTCTTGTAGGTGGTTCCTGAAGAAATGATGGCTTCTCTAGTGGAATGGAAGGTGGAAACAAATACAGAGTATGCAGGGCCAAACTTAGAAAGAATGCAATAGATGAGGCTACCATCTTCCTTTTTGACCTTACAACCTTCTAAAAGAAGTCTAAGGGTCTTGAATTTGGACAAAAAATCTTCAATAGAGGAGAAATTATTGGGGTCCAAAGTAAGCAACTCATTTTCAAGCTGGTGGGCCTTGATTTGATTTTGAATTCCAAAGACAGTATTTAGCTTTTCCAGGGCTTCATGAGGGGTGTCAATGTCAAGGATATGAAATCGAAGATCTTGAGCAATGGACATTCCTATCAACCCTCGTGCTTGATCTTGTTTATTTTCCCATTTAGCGACTTTATCATCATCAGAAGGTTTAGTTTCTTGTTCGGTGGCTATTCTATAAAGCCCTTTACTTCTAAGTATATCTACCATGTGAGGTAGCCATTGGAAATAATTGGTACTGTTAAGAATAATCGGTCATGCAATTTCCATTTTTTAAAACACTGAAGCTGAAACTAACTACTTCAATGGAAAGATTTCGAAAAATTAGGCTGATTAAAAAAAAAACGGCTCGAAAAACGGCTTCCGGATGAAGAGGTTATTCCTTTTTGAAAAAACTGAGTTGTAGATGCCGAATAGTTACGGTAACGGTTTGAAATTTGATGATGAAGTTCAACTCAAAAAAAAATCCCGCCCCTTTAACATTTTTTTTTTTACAAAAGAAGCTTGAGAAAGAGACTTGAACCCAAGACCTTTATTCTCATAAACTAACTTCTCACCAAGTGAGATAGTAAAAGGATTCTGTAATTGTTTGAAAGGAGGAAGGGGTTTTTTTTTTTTAGTCTCCGGTGTTCGTGTTTTTTCCTGCACAAAAAACACAAAAAATCCGAGCAAAAGAAAACGAAATGCAAGCCTTACGGCAAAATGTTAGATTTTTGGTTAGCCTTACCGGCAACTATCTATTTTTCCACTATTTCTGATTTCCCGAGATCGCACAAAGACACAGAGAAAGAGCATACGTAGCAAAAAAAATCCCTACTTCCTGTTTCTGATTTGCCGAGATTGCACATAGCGCAGAGCAAAGAGCATACACAGAGAAGAGGGTATAGATTTGGCAAATAAATAAAACCTGAAAACCGAAATAAACAAAGGGAACCGAAATAAGTAGAACTGCAAAACATATACTTTATACCTCTAGATCTAAACTGTCATAACTTGGGCAACCAGAAACCTTTGTTCTCCAGGCCCATAAATGTTCAGAAATAGTAGATCTAGAAAACGACAGTCGCATGCAGTCAAACTGACTTCGGATTTGGATCAACAACGGATGCGGGCCTCAAAATAGCTCTGATACCATGTAGGAATTTACAAGGTAAGTTCCGTAGATCAAAAACCAAAGGTCACTGCTCACAAACAGATCACAAATTAGTACACCAGTATTATCACGTGGTGAAAACCCTCGAAGAGGAAAACAGTCCACGGCCTGAGCCAACGCGGCCACTTTAGGCAATTTATTAATATAAAAATAAAAGTTACATATGTTTCTCTCATAAACTGTTACTGGACAAATGACCCTCCATGCTCTTTAAATAGAAATCATGGATGAATCGGGTGTTAAGCCACGGATCAAGTGTCATTAATACCGAGGAGAGAGTGAACCGTCGGATCACTACAAATTGTGACTGTCGGATTATAAGTTACAAATGTACATAGTAAATAAATGCACTTTACCTAACTCTATACTAGACTAAGTTATTCCTAACTATTTCCTATGTGTCGGAATATCCTAACGCTCTTCACCCAAGACTCCATACAAGGCACATAATACTGATTGTTGGGTGCAACATTTCATACATGGAATATTCCCATAGCCTTTTTAAGAAGAGTTGGGCTTAAAGGGTGAGGACATGTGCCAAGATGACGGTTGGAATTTGTCCTACATGTGCCATCTTAGTGGGTTTGCAAGGAACTTGGCAAACCTTACTAGTTTGGGTGGTAATAGAACTCGTGTTGAAATTTTCACCTGCAAATCCTATGCATTGGGATCCGTGAGAATAGCCAAAAATAGTCCTTGCTCTAATCTTCCCAGCTGAATCAAAGTGAAATTCAACTATAGGTACTACTGCTGGAAAGAGGGGTAACTGGTAACATCTCACTCAAAGCAGCACAATGTATCAAGAACAATAACAAAGCATACATCAATGATGTAAATGTTAAATCTATTAGGTTTGATTAGTATAATCGAACAAAAACCAGGGTTGCGGGGGAGTGCCCCCCTTCGGGAGCGCGCTCCCTGTGCTGCAAAAATGCTCCCTGCCTTTCTGGGAGCGTTTCAAGGAGCGCTCGGGAGCGAACGCGCCCTCCTTAAAAAGATGCTTCGGGAGC